>PVJS01006703.1:0-58807 GCA_004027185.1 Glis glis
CTCTCTCTCCTTAGTGAGGCCCTCCACAACTTCGTGAGACCCGGTTTCAAAATAAAGCATATAAAATAGGACCGGGGGCGTAGCACGGAGGTAGAATGCCCCTGGGTTCAATCCCCAGTACCGCAAAAAAAAAAAAAAAGTTCTACCTTTGGAGGTCTTACTGTGAGCTTAACTCAATTCCATAATAATTTCACTTGGACATTTAGAGTAATCTCAGGAAACATCTAGGTCAGAGTGTGTGACTTTGGAATACCTGCATAGGTCACTATTAACACTCTGATAGTCTAAGAGACTAGCAACTGGGAAACTGCCTTGCATCACACTTGAATCTCAAGCTTAATTTTGATTGTGATTTTTTTCATCTTACTTCAGCATCTTTATTATTATTTTGTTGAAGAAAGTATTTTATGGGCTGCTACCAACAGTAACATTCAAAGCCAGAACTTAGGTACTTTTCATTTAACTACAAAAGTGACAAATGAACGCTTTAGTCAATCTGGACAATTCTACAAAATGAAAGTAGAAAATAGTTACCCATTAGCCCAATGTTGAAATAAACACTAACATTGTATGTGTTTTCTTTGAAGTCCTTTTTTCCATGCCAATAAATGACACTGAACTCTGCATTACTTAAGGCATTTAGAACAATTTACTTTTAGATCTTATGGAACTTGGCATTTGAAGATTTGTAATCATGTATTCTCTAAAAAAAGTTGTTGATATATTAATGCAATTCAGTTATTTGGAGCAAGAGATGTTAGTTCCTTGCTTGATCTAAAAATAGATAAATTTTACAGGTATTTGTATTTCAAGGCACACAGTAATTTAAAAGTAGGTACTGAATATCAGCCTTGGAGTTTAGTTATTGTTGCTTCATTGAACTTGTAATAATAATGTTGACTTGGTTTGAGAAAAGAGGTAAAAACTTAAGCTGAGTAAAAAGATCGAGAGACAAACATGGACTAGTGATTCATAAACTCCTTTGCTCTTCCTTTCAAACTCCTTCCTGTCATCCTGGTTCTTCTTCTTTGTCTTCATCTTTGTCTTGTCTCCTTGACCTTCTTCTTTCCCTCCCCCTGCTCCTTCCTCTCCTCCTCCTCTTCTTCCTCCTCCTTCTCCTTTTCCTCCTTTCCCTTCTTTTCTTCTTCCTGTGTCTCCTTCTATCCTTCTGTTGTTAGGGATGAGAGTGTCACACTCGTGTGTGTATGTATGTGTATGTGTGTGTGTGTGTGTGTGTGTGTGTGTGTGTGTTACTAAGGGTTGAACCCAGGAGCATTCTACCTCTGAGCTACACTCCTAGCCCTAGTTTGTTTTGAAACAGGGTCTCACTAATTGCTGAGGGTCTCACTAAGTTGCTGAGGATGCTCTTGAACGTGTGATCCTCCTGTCTCAGCCTCCCAAGTGCTGGGATTACAGGCATGCACCACTACACCTGGCCATGCTTTTTTTTGTTTGCAGAAGGATGGTGCCTTTATGGAGTCTTTCTTTTTTCTGAGATAGAGTGTGTTTTAGGAATAGTTTATGAAATCCAACACTTGGATTTGCACAATTGACCATTTCTGAGTGTTTTGAATCTTGTTCATGCTGGTGGATAGACAGATGGTGAAGCAAGCCTGAACTGATATGGGAAGGAGCATGGTGATTCCATGAGGGTATTCAGGAGGACATGGAGACCTTAGACTCAGAATAATTTACATGCAAAGCATAGCATCCTCTGTTGCTCAGCTGCTTGATCTTCGATAAGGTACATACATTACTCCATGCCTTACTTTACCTACTTCTAAAATGAGGGAAAGCATACATACCTGGGCAGGAGGCCCTTGCCAGAGACCCTTTTTGCTATTGATGCTGCAAGTTTCTTCTTCCCAGCCTAGTCTTCCACATACTCTCTGTAACAGAGTCCCTAATGCCATGGTCTCCAAAGCCTAAGAAATCTATCCCTATAACCAGTTACCCCGTGATTTATTTATTCTTAGATTGATCTGGTTGATATATGATGCAGGCTAAAAGGTAATACCTGAGCCCTGGGTCCCCAGTTCACGAGGAAGCCATACATCACCCAATTACATCTCTTCCTATGTGATGTGACATGATTAATCTCCCTGTGATCTTTCCAAGCAGCAGCCAGCCCCAAGAGTTTGTCTTTGTCATGAGTGTCATGATGTCTCTATTTTATAGCCTCTTGTCTTACAGCTTATCAATGGAAAAATGCTAAGAACAAGGCACATAGATTTGGTTCCCCATCCAAAAACATCAACTCCAACCAGTCAGTTGCTGACATGCAAAAGTCATCATTGAAATATTTTTATTAGGCATCAGAATCCTAGCAACACCATTTACTAACTCGGGACCTTAGGCAAGTAATTTTAACCACATGAGGCTTAGTTTCCCCCTGAAGGAGGTGTGAGCAGTAAATAGTCTCAATCCTCCTGTTATTAGTTCCCCCACTCTATTAAGGGAAAATTCTCTGTTAAAATACTAGTACCTTTGATCTTCAGAATCCAGTAATATAACTAGGCATAACATTTAGGGCCAATGAATTCCTCAGAGCTATTTATTAGAAGGCAATGTTTCATAGTGGTTAAGAGCATCAAGCTTTATGTGTGTGTGTGTGTGTGTGTGTGTGTGTGTGTGTGTGTGTGTGTTACTAGATATTGAACCCAGGGGTGCTCTACCTAGGAGCTACACTCCCAGCCCATTTTATTTTTTGTTTTTGAAACAGGATTTCACTAAGTTGCTGAAGCTGGCCTTGAACCTGAGATCCTCTTATCTCAGCCTCCCCTGTAGTGGGATTACAGGCATTTGCCACCACACCCGGCTGGCTTTATCCTTTTAATTGGCTTATTCCATTCCATTCCCTGGCCACCTTCATTCTGACTAGTGCAATAATCTCCAAGCTGATCTCTGCTCACCTTTTCTTGAGTGTTTCCAAAATCTATTCCTCAAAGGAGCTAAAGCAATTTAAAAAGTTAAAAAGAGAGACCAATTTTCATTTATTTTTTCTAATTGTTCAATGTTTTTCTGACATAGCCAATTTCTCCCCGGTATTTTTCCCCTTCAATCTAATTCAGGAAGATGGTGGTTAGTTATATATTCTCTGCCTCAGGGAAGGGATGTAGAAGGGCAGAAAGCAGGAAATTCTCTTTCAGGTTTTGTTTTTTTTTTTTTCTCTTTCGGATTTTGATTTCCAAAAGTTCATGCTTATTCAGGGCATTGTTCTAGGTGATACAAACAACAAGAAAGAAAACAAAGAAGCATAAAGTAGAGAGGCTTTCTATCCCCTTTAGAAACAATTATCTGGGTTTGGGAGGTGTAGACCAAGACATACTCTGATCAGGATAACAGTGTGTTCTGAGTAAATGGGTCCTAGGCATTCCATTTCACCTGACATAACTTTAGGGACCTCAAACCTTAGACCTCAAAGAAAGATGGTGTTCATAAATCCAGGAAGCTATTCTTGTGTCCCAGCCGAGTACACAACCAGCAAAAGTAGATATTTCCTTGTGCATGGCATAAAATTAGCAGAGTCCCTAGACTGATAGAGCATCATAACAGCGTTTCCTTTGGGAGTAAGCCTGGGAAAGGGAAAATGAGGGATGGTGATGACTGAAATAGACAAGATTCACTGAAATTAGTTTTCTAGTATCCAAGGAAATGAGTTGTGTTTTTATTTAAATATTTTATCAAGTCATTTATGGGGCATAGTGGTAAAAAGCTTATTATTAAAAAGTTCCTTATTTTCTCTTTCCTGTTCCATTTCATAATCTAGTTGGACACTTAACTTCTTTTAGCTATTTCATCTTTTCCTTTTCGTTTGTATAATTTAAGAAATAGTTTTAAGTATACAGTTTGATGACTCTTGGCAAAGGTCTACCCTAAGGAACACCAACATAATCAATATATAGTACATATCCTTCATTCCGAAATATTCCCTTATGTCTCTTCCCAGTTAACTCTGGCCCCAAGCAACCACTTGTCTGCTTTCTATCAGCATCAATGACATTTGTATAGTGTTTCATAATGCCTCATGTAGTCTTTTGTGCCTGTCTAACATTTAAAGATTCATCCATGGTGTTGAATGTATCAGTAATTTCCTTTTATTGCTGAACCATACGCCATTGCAAGGATATACTACAATTTATCTATTTACCTGCTAACGGACATCTAGGTAGTTTCAAGTTTTAGCATTATGAGTAAAGTTGCTATGAACATGTATATACGAAACTTTGGTGGACAAATGTTTTAATGTTTCTTGGATAAATTCCTAGGGAGTGGGCTTGCTGAGTCATATAAGAAGTATGCATTTAACTTTATAAAAAACTGCCAAACTGTCTTCCAAGTATACCATTTTATATTCCCACTAGAAAGGTATAAGAATCCTAGTTGCAGCTGGGCATTGTGACACATACCTGAAATCCCAGTAGCTGGGAGACTGAGACAGGAGGATCTCAGGTGCGAGACCAGCCTCAGCAAGTTACCAAGACTCTCAGGAAACCTAGGGAGAACCTGTTTCAAAATGAAAAATAAAAAGATCAGGGAGTGTAGCTCGGAGGAGGTGGAATGTCCCTGGGTTCAATCTCCTGTGCCCCACGCCACAAAAAGAATTGCTCCATATTCTGCACATCAAGACTTTGAATAAGTTATTGAATCCTGTAAATCCCCATTAAGTCTTCGGTATAATGGAGATAACCACAACTGCTCTATCTGGTATATGTGTATCTATGATAATATAAGTAATAGCATGCTAAATTGAAAATTTGAGATAATAGTATAAAACTGGCATTGCATATAAAAGGGAGGGGCCACATAAAAATGTAGATTTTGAAAGTATTTGAACAAAAAACAGCTTTATGACCAGTATCTGAGCAAAACCCAGTTTTATCTCTCTTTTATCCAGAGATAGGGTTACCAAGTCTCCCACTTTGCCTAGGATTGAGTGGTTTTCTGAGATGTGAGGCTTTCAGTGCTAAAACTGGGCAGTCTTGGGAAAACTGGGAAGGTTCATTACCTTATTCACGAAATAAAGGTAGAGAGAGTATTTGTGAAAAGATTTCCTGGGAGAAAATCCTATCAGGTTATTTCATTACTTCCCTTTCAAGGAGGTTGGCTAGGAGTTTTAACCATCTTTTTCTCAAGTCTGGAGAGAGGGGTTAGTTGGACTATTTTAAGAGTTTGAACTGTGTCTCCTGGATTTGGGGAGACCTGGGAACTTGGGCCTGATCTTTTTTGCTTGTTTGTTTCACTAAAAAATGTGTGTGGGGGGGGGAGGGGGGTACTGGGGATTGAACCCAGAGGCATTCTACCTCTGAGCCACACCCCTATCCCTATTTTATTTTTATTTTAAAACAGGGTCTCGCTAGGTTGATGAGAGTCTCACTGTTTGTTGAGGCTGTCCTTGAACCTGTGATCCTCTTGTCTCAGCCTTCCAAGTACTGGAATTAAACGCATGCACCACCATGCCCAGCTTGGGTCTGATGTTGAGTGCAGCAGAAATTAGCTGTGAGCTACTTTGGGGGAGAGTGAGCACACATTGCTGTGCCTTGGAAGTACGTCCACTTCTCCCCAGCTATGGATTGGATGTGTAGATGCTTCTGTAGGCTAGATATGGTCCACATAGCAGAGAAAGCTGTCTAGAGCCAGTGGACATCCAAGAGCATTACCCAGAAGAGACTCGGTGTGTAGCTAACAGCGAAGCCAGGCACTGAGAGGAAAAGAGTAAGGGGAGGGAGACACACTGTCCCTTTCTGTCCCCTTCACTGAAGCCACAGCCAGAGGGGCCCAGATCCTGAACTCTGAGCTTTTGGAAACCTTTCCTGTATATTTTGGGACTAATGTTAAAAACATAGACTTTTTCAAAGTCAACATCCTCTGGAATCAGTTTTTGAGGGACTAGTGATTTAAGTCACTCTGTTAATAGAACCTCTCCCTCAGAGTAATCATGGGGGCATACTCCTGAACTATATATCTAAAGCCAGGGATGATGCTGGGAGCAGTGGTGCATACTTTGGGAGACTGAGACTGAAGGTTCTAGGCCAGCCTCAGCAACTTAGCAAGACACTGTTTCAAAATTATAAATTAAAAATTTAAAAAAAAGATCTGGGTGTGTAGCTCAGAGGTAGAATGCCCCTGGATTCAATCCCCAGTACCTATAAATAAATTAATTAATTAACAAATAAGTAGATAAAACCAGGGACGATACTTTAATCAGAATGTAATAAGCCTATTTCCTCCATTTAGAAACCTAGAATGTTTAAAGGTTTTCTCTTGTATTTCAGAAAAATTTGTCTTTTGAGTGTTTACTGGACACATGCCACTAATTCTTTAAGAACTGTAAACAACTGGCTAGTGTGAAAAATAAACTAACTGGCTGAGGTCTGACTATGCATAATTCAAGTACAATTTTACTAATTCTTTCTGTTCTAAAATAGAAACACAATACAATTTTTGAATAAAGTTGCTAAAACTAAGACCATTAAGAGAGAAAATCCGAGACATTTAGTTATTAGACACTTGACCTTTCCTAAAAGGAAATATGCAAATACACAATTTAATTTTGTTGTGAACAATTTCCAGGTTCCTCACTGGTTCAGCCCTCATGTAAAGTGCTTTGGTGTCTGACGCCTTCTTAGCATCCTGCTGGTGCCATTCTGATCCAAACCACCTTCCTCTCTCCTTGGATCCCTGAAATAACTCCTGGCTTGTTACCCAACTTCCACCTTTATCCCACTCAGCCTATTCTGCACACAACCACTGGGTACCTCTCCAAAATTAAGTCAGATCATGACATTCCCCCTTTTTAGCCCTGAAATGATCTCCCAAAGCCCGTGTCTTGGCGATGTCTCAAGCTTGGATTGAAGGCTCCCTCTCTGAGTTCATTATCTACCCTCCCTCTGCCCCTTTTCTTCTCACTGAACTCCAGCACTCACGTTGCCCACTTCCACATCCGAGCTTTTCAGTTAGTTTTATTTCCTGCTGTATACCTAGTACCTATTACTAGGTGCCTGGCCCATAGCAGGTGCTTGATAAACATTTGTTTAATAAAGGAATGTTATTTTTTTCTGAAGATAAAATTAGTGTTTATTGTAAAGAACAGAGAAATACAGAATGATTCAAAGAACATGCATCCCCAAAGACCTATAGCTACTGTGAACATTTTATTGCATTTCTCCCAGATTTTTTGAAGAATTTTTCATTTTGTGAAATCAAGATTGTTCTTTGTATAAAGTTTAGACCCAGCTTTTAAATATAATATTATGCTGGGGGCATTTTTATAGAATGCATGACTTTTGGGTTGATATTTTCCTCATTTAGTTATAAAAGTTTGGTTCTGTTATATGTTTTCTAATCATTCGTATGACTAATAGGTTGTTCATGGGAAATAATAACTTAATAATACAATAATTATATGTACTTATTTATATCTAAAC
Organism: Glis glis; assembly: GCA_004027185.1. Taxonomy (NCBI): domain Eukaryota; kingdom Metazoa; phylum Chordata; class Mammalia; order Rodentia; family Gliridae; genus Glis; species Glis glis. The sequence continues at coordinate 7,428 of PVJS01006703.1, forward strand.
ATTATGCAGTGACTGACATCATTGTAAGAAATTTAACATTGAAATAGAAATTCCATTCAGAGAGTATTAAATACTTAAAGAAGTATTTTAAAAAAAATCTATGGTGGGTGACATAATTTCTGGAAGAAATAATTTTCCAAACCAAGCTGACTGTGTTGGCATGTCAATATTTCAGATTCCAGAACTATTGAGTTTGTGCTAAGACACTCAAAAAGTGCTTTATATTCAGTCCATGGGATATTGAAATAGCAACATGCATTTGGTTACCTAGAAAAATGTATGTCATTAAAATACTCTTTATATGCAACCCTGGGAACATATCACATGCATAATGTATTCATAAAAAGTTCATTTTATTTACAGCTTGTCACATAATATGGCATAAAGAAGCACAGTTCTGATACACTTCAATTGAATTATGCTTCTCTTTTTGACAGAGTGGGGAAATATATTTGTAAAAATGAATGAACACACCTTGAACTGCCTAATTTTTTGAGAAGGAGGCAGAGAGAAACACATTAACATTATTGTGCTATTAAAAATCTATGGCAGTATATGTTTTGGACATTTAATAGCTGTTTGTTTTCTAAATTGGGTGCCCTAAATACTTTAAATCAAAACTTGATGACAGTGACTTTAGAAAGCAGTAAAAGCCTAGAAAAATCATTTCTCAGAGTTGTGGTTTTATAATGTGGGTGTGGAAAAAATTGTTGTTGCCTTTTCTAACATAGTCCTTTGATGTTTAATTCAAAGTAATCCAGAGATTAATTTTCATAACCAACTGCTGTGGTAAACTTTCTGTTTTTTTCAGATTGCATAGAGATACTGCTTATTTTTGCAGGACAGAATGTACCAGTACAATATTTGGACTTTTTTTTTGTACTGGGGATTGAACCCAGAGGCATTCTACTTCCAAGCTACACCCTCAGCCTGATTTTATTTCTTATTTGGAAACAAGGTCTCACTAGGTTGCTGAGAGCCTTGTTAAGTTGCCAAGGCTGGCTTTGAACCTGTGATCCTCCTGTCTCAGCCTCCCAAGTACTGGAATTAAAAGCGTGCACCTGGACATTTTTTTCATAGCAATCTGGATACACATTTCGTCAAATGAATTAAATTTTTTTCTCCGCAACTAATTTGCTGATTTACAGATCAATAAGAATAGAAAAGCTAGGATGCTTTAAGATAAGGATCAGTATCCAGGTATTAAGATGCATTTCTGATGAGATCTAAATTCTAGTGTAGTATCTCTGTGAACTGTTGAGTATTCCTTGATATTTGGGGGCCACTAATTAAATCCTGTGCTAACCACTTCCATCTTGCTATGTGGAAATATTTACTCCTTGCCATAAAAGTTTTCAGAGAAGAAAACAAACATATCAGTGGAAATCCATCATTATTACAGAGTGGGGAAAAACCAGACCAGAACACTAACATCTCACTAACATTATTACTAACTCATTAACTGATGCTCAAATTAAGAATCTGTGTCCACAGTACAAAACAGCACGTTTGGGAATAGCAGACTTTTCTGGGGTATCTCATGTTTTGCTACTTGTGGCTCTTAGTAGTCTAGAATCTGGGTAAATCTGGACAGAGATGCCAGATTTTATTAAAGGTAGCTGGGGTTGGCACTGAATAATGCCACTTACAGACACAGAGATTCCAATTGTATTATGTTCGATAAAAATAACAAAACAGTTATAACTTCCTTTTGTTGAATACATTCTAATTTTGAAGAACTTTCTGTTCCTAATTATTTTGTAGGTTCCAGGTAAGAAAATTGAAGTCTAAAGGGGCTAAATGCAGTAAGCCATGTGTATCTTCAGCTTTCACATCAATGGATTCAACCAACACTGGATTGAAAATATTTGGAAAAAAATTATGTCTGTATTGAACACTTACAGATCTTTTTCCTTGTCATTATTCCCTAACAATACACTGTGACAACTGTTACATAACATTGTACATTGAAATAGGCAATATAAGTATTCTATAGCTGATTTAGAGTTTATGGGAGCATGTGTATAGTATTCAAATATGACAGCGTTTTATATAATGGACTTGAACATTCACCGCAGGGGTCCTAGAACTAATTCCCCACGTATAACATATAACTTCTGACATATAACTTTTCTTCTTTGGGGTAATTTACTTCTTTGGATATGTGTGAAATGCTAGCAATCCGGGTAGAAAGGTCGTTCTCTACTAAACATGCCACCCATCAGTGACCCAGAAGGCATCTCCATCTAGCACCAAATACCCGGAGTCCCCCTACATTCATAAGGAATCTCTGTTAGCCTGGGTGCTCAGAGCTAGTTGATGTTCAGCATGCAAACTTCATTGCTGGGGCCATTTCCTTCCACGGCCCCCAGGGGGCAGCAATGATCTTGCGCCTCTAGTGGTCCCTAGGAAGCTCCACCCCCTCATTCAGGGATCAACGTTCCCAGGAACATTCTCCGAGTCCTGCGGATGTTGCCCGGGGAAGCAAGGTGGTGGGACACCGCCTAGAGTCACCTTCATGGCTTCCCTTCAGATGCTCCAGGAGCATGTCCACTAGCACTCCCCCAGCCAAGGTGACTCCTCAAACCTGCCAGGTGTACGCTCTGGATGCTACGGGCTAGATTCTGTCACTAAATTTCAGGAAGAGTCTAATACAGGTATCTAGAGGATGTGGCAGCAAGTCCAAAATTTATTTTTTTGTATGGTCCTCAAAATGAACAGGGTGGCTTATTTAAATTGACTTCCAGAAGCAGCTCTGGATAACTTATATTTCCCCAAGGTAAATATTTAAAGAACTCTAGTAATAATCCCAGGTTACATGAGGTAGAATATTTATGTTTTGGGATGTTTTTGGTTATGTTTATAAGCTATATTTAAATAACAATGACATATCTTACATACAGGAATAGTCTCAGTTTTTTTGTGTGATTTTAATATAATTACAATGACATAGTAATTATTTTCTCATTATTAATTTAATATTACAACTTTAGATTATTCTCATTATTTTAATATAAAAATTCTGTATTTAAATATACATATATTTTAACATGTAAATTTTTGTTATTAAATATACATACCAAGTATATATCTATTTCATTTCCACTACTGGAGTTTACTGATAATTATTTTATTATTGTATTTAAAATAGACCAATATACTTTGAAAATATATAGCTTCTGTTTTTAAATAATTGCAATGAAAAAGATTTTACCAGTATGTCTTCATAGAAAATGATATCGATTTTAATAAAATAGAAAATAATATTTTCATTAGGCATATTCTGTTAAAAATCACCCTGTTATCCATTTGACTATTATGAACAAATAGAAGCAAATTTGATTTGTTTAGAATATATTTATAGGGTAATGTAATACAGCGTTAAGTGCTATATAATATGCAGTGGGAATATGACATGATTTCAATCCTTGAAGTTTAGGGGGAGAAGAAAAGAAAAATATTTAATTTTACAGAGGAAATAATAGTGGAGTCCCATCATCTCAGCAAAACAAAGGCAAACTAACAACATCATAGTAAAAAAGAGAACAGTTACAATTTAAATAGTATTTACAACACTGTTCATCATTCCTTTCAATGGTTGCTGGGAATGAGCATGACAAGGGAGACATGAATCTGTGATTACCTGGGTTTGTCACTGTTCTGGGGACCTCTCAAGGGCAAGCATATCACTGAACTGAGTGTGATTCTAATTTTAAAGATATGCATATATGCATTTTTCATATAAAATGGACCCCCAAAGCAAGCCAACTACTTCATCTGGTGCTCAACCAAAGAAACAGGAATCTGTTTCGATGCTGGAGGGAAAACTGGCGGTGCAGAACCACCTCATGGTCTCCAGTGGCATGCCTATCGGAGGACTTTTCCAAGGTAATTTTGACTATTTATGATTTCATCAGTTCTGATTTTAGAATCCAACAGGTTTGACTCTATTGTAAGATACATATTATTAGAGAAATATGAGCATTCTGGGGGGACTGGATGCTGGCCAGTAATTTGACATTATTTTGCTATACAGCAGGAGGCTGTTTAAGATTTCTGAATAAAGGATGTCATAATACTGGGTTTTGGTAGTTTAATTTGACAATGATATTCTGGACAGACTGGATGGTGGAAAAACTAGAGAGACAATTAAGAAACCATTATGATTGCAGAGGTGAATAGGAGGCAGTGATTGCCAGACCTAGGGTGGAGGTGGAAAAAGTTACCTTTTTAGCTGACTAGGATGGATTAAAAATAGAATTTTGAATTTGCATGAACATAAGATTGGCAGCTGCTTTAACCAGAATTAGGGAAATTAAGAGAAAAACTGGTTTTGCGTAGAAAGATGAGTGTGATTTTGGGTGGAGCATGAGGTCAGTGCAGCACATGCAGGCGGAGACGTTCAGCAGTGGATTGAAATTGCAGGAAAGATATTTGGTTTGAAGGTACATTGGACTGGCCCCTGAAGTCATAAGAATAGACAACATGGGTATTGGAGCTCAACCTTATAGAAAGAAGGGAGGGAAAGAAGTCCAAGTGTAGATTCTTGGGGATTGCCAACCTTTGGTTCTTTAGTAACTATTTTTTCTTTCTTCCTTCCCTCCCTCCCTCCCTCCTTCCCTTCCCTTTCCTTCCTTCCTTCCTTCCTTCCTTCCTTCCTTCCTTCCTTCCTTCCTTTCCCCCTTCCCCCTTCCTCCCTTCCTCCCTTCCTTTCTTCCTTTCTTTTTCTTTTTTTTTTTGTGCTGGAGATTGAACCCAGGGGCATTCTACCTCTGAGCTATACCCTCAGCCCTTTTTATTTTTTATTTTGAAACAGGGTCTCACTAAATAGCTGAGGCTGGCCTCAAATCTGCAATCTTCCTGTCTCAGCCTCTCATGTACTGGGATTACCGGCTTGTGCCACCACACCTGACTTATCTCTTTTAATTGTCATGATTGCCTTTCTCAAGTATTTATTTATTTATTTTATTTTGTGTGGTAATGGGGATTGAACCTAGGGGCATTCTACCTCTGAACTACACCCCACCCTATTTTTCTTTTTTATTATTTATTTTTTTGAAACAGGGTCTCACTAAATTGCAGAGGGCCTCACTAAGTATCTGAGGCTGGCTGTGAACCTGTAATCCTCCTGTCTCAGCCTCCCAAGTACTGGGATTATAAGTGTGTGCCACCATGCCTGGTTTCAAATATACCTTTAATGCCTCTCTGAAGTTCAGTTAGCTACAGTGTTCATTTCCTCATTGATTTATTTTTTCTCTCACAGAGATTTCTAAGTCACACCTTTTTCTTTCTTCTTAAATTTCCAACTCCTGCTCCCTGTTCCTCATTCTCAGTTGAGGACTTTGCTTCTTACCTCACCGAGAAAACAGGACAATCAGAAGATAATATTATTTTTGAGCCAACCATCTTGTCACAGCTGTATCCTTCTATTACAACGAGGAGGTCTATGTTCCACTTTAATTTCTTTAGTTGTGTGTTGGATTTCAGTTCTTTTTACTTTATAAGGAACTTTGCTGGCATAAGTATCTTTTTCTGTCGTGCATCATCTCTCTTTTCCTCTCTGCTACAATGCACTTAATATTAACCTGGGCAGAAAAGAGAGCTCCCTTGGATCTACTCCCCCTGTACTACCAATTTATTTACCATCCTTTCCAGCAAACTGTTGTCTCCAGTCTCAGCTCCCATCCTCACAACAAATCTAATCAGGCTTTCATCTTTTTTTTATTTCTTTGTGGTGCTGGGGATTAAACCCAGGGTACTACACTACTGAGCTACATCCCTAGCCCTTCTTATTTTTATTTTGAGACAGAATCTCTAAGTTGACCAAGCAGACCTCGAACTTGTGATCGTCTTGCTTTAGCCTCTGAAATTTCAAGAATTACAGGTATGTACCACCATACCCAGCCAGATTTTAATCTTGATTGAATTCTCCTCTGACTTTGTGTGTGTGCAGTGCTGGAGATCGAACCCAGGACTCGCACATGCTAGACAAGCACTGTAACACTGAGCTACATCGCCAGCACCAAATATTGGCTTTTAAGTAATAGAGACCTCTAGAGCTCAGTCCTTGGCTTTCTTGAACTTGCTGAAGTGATTAGAGTGACTGAAACCAGAAGAAATTAATTGTTTTTCATGGGTTTCCTAAGAGACAATTAGAACTGTGTTGCAGAGGGAGTAAGCGTAGCTTGTAGGAATGAGGAAAATAATTGTGATCATTTTTATACTGAGTTCTACTTAATATTAGATAATTTAATGGAAACAGTTTTACTTGAGATGAATTTAGTTCCCTGAATTTTAGTTTTCTGGGCACTGGCAGTAAAAGGGGGGGTGTCTCAAAGATGAGGCCAGTGAATTCATGATGACATGGCCCTGAAATTTCTCAGGCGATTACTCTAATTTAATTAATGCTAAATCTGTACTAGAACTAGAATCAGAATTCTTGGTGGTTCCAGTCTTTGATTAAGTTATTTGCCTCCCAGATTGAAATACAATAAAGAATAAAGTGTGGCTGAATTACGAGTTTGAAAGGTATTCAAGTGGAAAATTGCTGGAAAGGATGATAAAAAAGAACCACAAAAATACAACTTTCCTTGGTATTTTCAACTTAACTACCTCAGAGCTTTTTCAACAAGATCTCAGGGTTTTCAGCCAGCCATTACTAGAATTTTTGCATTGTACAATTAGATTTTCTTTTTGTAAATTGATCTTTGATAAGGAATGAACTAGAATATAGATGGGTAATTATGATTATTAAAAGCTTAAAGCTGACACTTTCGGCAAACTCATGATTTTAAAATATCATCATAATAAAATTGCTTACCCACCTTAGCAATGTTCTACTATATAACACCAATAAGAATTGAGCAGTTTGTTTACTTATGAGTTTTGATGAATATCATAAAAGTTAGAATATTGGATATGCAGTTTATACCAAACCACTCTAAATAAATAACAGTGCTAGTAATGATAGTGACTTTCTACTAACAACTACTTACAATTATCTAATTATGTTTTTATATATTTTATCCCTTATAATGACTTGATGAGATAGTGTTACCCTTCACAGGGAGAAACTGAGATCCAATAACGTTTGATATTTTTCCATGGAAATTAGTAGCATGTTCATAATTCTTACTTTCAAAGGGAGAGGGGAAAGAATGAAATACTAGATACTATGCCTGAACCTTTTGTATAACTATCTTGGTTAGTCAAAAGTAGGAGTTAAGAAATAGATTGCAGTATGAATTTCATGCTTAGTGCTTCGTATTGCATAGGTACAAGACTGAATGGCATTTTAAATTAGAGATACTTTGCAGTGTGATATAGTAATGACTTCCTCGTTTCAGCAATGCATTTTATATGTGATGCTTAGATTATTGACCCTATAAAGAGCTAACAGAATTCTTTCACATCAAGTTTTTTCATCATAATGACTGTTGAGGCATGTCTTCTTTGTAAACCAGTTTATGAAACTGTTGGTCTTACCTAAAAAAAAAAAAATAGAGTTCCTGGGAATTAGGTCCATGATCTGTATACATATGGCAAAATCATATTGATAACCTTTCCTGTTTCATCATCTGAGCACACAGTAGGATATCTTCAACTTTTTGCTTAGTAGTGATGTCTTTGGAAATCTTTATATCCATTTGTTGTTTAAATGTTGATAAATGGCCGGGCGTGGTGGCGTACGCTTGTAATCCCAGTACTTGGGAGGCTGAGACAGGAGAATCTCAGGTTTGCAGCCAGCCCCAGCTACTTAGTGAGGCCCTCCGCAACTTAGTGAGACCCTGTTTCAAAATAAATAATAAAAAATAGGGCTAGGGGTGTAGCTCAGAGGTAGAATGCCTTTGGGTTAAATCCTCAGTACCGCAAAAAATAATGTTGATAAATGATTTTGTTTCTTTTTTGCATTCAAGCCTATCAATATGAATATATTGAGATGAGTGCCTAAATGTGCCCCCCAAACCCACTTAAAATAAAAATATAGCCATTAGTCAAATAAAATGGAAATCAGATTTCAAATTTCTTTTTATTAACTATTTATAACAATATTTCCTTCTGTGTCACCTACTATACTTCTGTAACTAGGTGTTAGTATTTTAGGTAAAAAAATAACATCTAGGTAGAGGTGTGAGTGGGAGCTAGGAGTTGAGAGAAAACAGAGATACAGAGAAGGGAATTGTGAGCAAAGGTCCCACACTGAGAGATTTAATTTATCTTCTTGGAAATTATTAAACTTTCTTACTTTATATATTTTGGATCTCTGTCAGGTAAGCAAATTTATATTTTAGATTTTTCTTTGCTTAAAGAAAGAAAATTTTAGAAAATCTCATCCCCGGTCTCCACCCCTAATAAAAGAATAGATACATGAAAGAGACAACTTTTCTGTTATTAGCTGAGGTGGAGTTATAAATTACATATCAAGACAGAACGCGGCAAAACCAGAGTTTGGAAGATGACCTTAGAACTAAGTCAGCACCGACTGTGGTCAGTGCTGGTCCAGGTATCTTAAGGGAGACCCTGTGGTTCTTATTCAGGGACTTATCACTTTGGCCAAATTAAAATATTACTGTAAAATACAATTAATTCAGTTCAACAAACATGTTTAGAGCTGTTATTTGCCTGTGATTGGTGTTACACACATATGAAGATAGGTAAGACAGTCTTGACTTTCAGTGAGCTCATAGTCCTCCTTTAGAAGAAACAGGCAGGTAAATACTTACTAATAATTATCCATAGGGAGTTAATTCCATATTAGGTTATGAACAAAATGCTGGGGGAACTCATAAAGAGGAGGGTGTTTAATTCTACAAAGGGTTATTCTGTGCTCTTCATTCCAGCCTACCATGTACTCTTCATCCCAGCCCACCATCTTTATTTGATACACAGTAGTTCGGAAAGGACATTGAAAAGTATCTTGGAATATAGGGTTCACCCAGGATGTCACCATTTGGTTCAATCCACTGATTGGAAAGAGTGAAAAATATTCTCTCTATTCTCTTACCCCTCAAGGGTTCTGCAGATACCATGAACTCCCAGATGGGCCTGGGACCTCCCTGCCCTCCCTGACATTTCTTCCAATTTGGCATTTCTTGCAATTATATGTGCACTTCACAGTTTTTAAGAATCTTGGGGAATATATCTAAATCTAGATAGATTAGATATATATGATATTAGGTATATATTATATAGATACTATATAATATATTTTATATAGGGTATATTTAATACACAAAATATTCTCTATGTTATCTATCTATATACTATCTGTTTATCTATCTTTTTACTCTTAGGGCTACCATTACTTGGCACATTTTAGCCTCCTAATAAACTTTGGATAATTGAACTGAGGAGAAAGATCTATGCTCTTCTGACCCCATCCACCCAGTGCTGTGTCTGTCCACACCTCATTGACCTACCCCTTTATGATTGTGGATATAAAGGACATGCTTCCTTAGTAAGTTTCTCAGAAACTCTGCCTTGGCCATGTTAAGGGTTTCCTTATTTCCTTTTAATATTTAGAAAAGGATGGAGAGTGCCAAGACATCCAGCCATTGTTTAGATTCTTTCTTTGGTTCCAAGGCAAGTTCAAATAGTTACTAACCTTGTATTTCTAATGCATAACGTAGACATAAATCACCTGGTTTCTGTATTATATATGGTAGTGCTCTAGGATAATAGTGTCCTTTTCTGTTTGACAGATGTTCCAGACTAAAGTGTTTTAAATAATAAGTCATTAAATAAGTTGAAGTTGATGGCCAACACATTTTCTTTCTTTCTTTTTTTTTTTTTTTGTAGTACTGGGGATTGAGCTCAGGGGCATTCTACCTCTGATCTACACCCCCAGCCCTATTTTTGAAACAGGATCTCACTAGTTTGATGAGTCTCACTACTTGCTGAGGCTGTCCTCGAACCTGCGATCCTCCTGTCTGAGCCTCCCATGTATTGGAATTACAGGTATGTACCACCAAGCCTGGCTACATTTTCTTTTCTAATGCAATCAAAGCATTTCACTAATTAGATACTTTAGTCCACAAGATGGCGCTGTAGTTCTTCTGATTATTTGGAATCTGGTAGCCCAGTGTTATATTTTACTTTTAAAATTTTTCCTCCTTCCCTTCTTTCTTTACATATAAAAGCAACATATAATTTGGTCATTTTATGTTATGTGCATGTGTGAAAATATCACAATGAATCCCACTATTATGTATAATTATAACGCACCGATTTAAAAAATGAGATTTAGAAAGAATATAAGACTGTCACTTCATGATAGACCATATTTACTACATAATTTTAGACAGGTACATAGTTGTCATAGGATATCCAATAACAGGAATTAGTACACAACAGATAATAGCTAGAAATGAGATACCATGTGTTTTTTGCACTATTTTTATTGGAACAATTGCTTATAAAGAAAAATAAACATTGCTAAGCATAATGTATGTGAAAGTAATTTAGGAATGATTTATGGATGAAATTTTAATGCTCTTTAGTATTACTTATAGTTTTTTTTTTTTTTTTGCGGTACCAGGGATTGAACGCAGGGGCGTTCTACCTCCGCCCTACGCCCCCGGCCCTATTTTTTATGCTTTATTTTGAGACCGGGTCTCACGAAGTTGCGGAGGGCCTCACTAAGGAGAGAGAGAGAGACAGGGAGAGAGAGAGACAGGGAGAGAGAGAGTGAGAGCCGAGGCTGGCCGCGAACCCAGATCCTCCGGTCTCCGCCTCCCAAAGTACTGGGATTACAAGCGTGCGCCACCACGCCCGGCTTACTTATAGTTTTTGTGTTCAAGTCAATGAGTCATTGGATATTTTTAGAAGTCTAAAATAATAATTTTTTTTTTGAGATGGGTTCTCACTGGCCCCCAGGCTGGCATTGAATTCAAGAACCTCCTACCTCTGCACTTAAGTAGCTGGGACTCCAGTTGCATGTCCCAGTGCCAGGCTGTCAGTCCATTTCTTTATGATAGCCGGGCAAAGCCAGTATGTCTATCTGATCTCACAGCAGAATCTTCAGAATGGTTAATTCTGATAAAAAATGAATTTCTTGGGTCTTAAATAGAAAAACATATTGGATATAGAAATGATTTTTTTTTGTATTAGGGATTGAATAGGAGTGTTCTACCTCTGAACTACACCCCTAGCCCTTTTTTATTTTTTGGTTTGAAATAAGGTGTCACTCTGTTACTGAGGCTGTCTTTGAACCTGCAATCCTCCTGTCTCAGCCTCCCAAGTACTGAGATTATAGGTGTGTGCCACCATGTTCAGCTAGGACTGATTCTTTAACTAAATATTTTAGTATTTACCTATATCTCAGTTTTTTCTAAAATTTTTTAGTTTCATTGTTTTGAAGTTAAAATTTTCCAAAGTTTCCAAATAAAATTTCAAGTAAATCATCAGTAATGATTTTAAGCCCTTTTATGTGCAAAGCACAGTTTTAGTGGGATCTACCCAGGAGATCAAAATTTCACTACTACTTTCTTATGATCCACTAAATCTGAAAAGTTACTTAAATTATGTTCACAAGATTTAGGTTTAAAACTTGCGAGTGAATTACGTTTGAGATTCACTTTCACAATACTGGGTCCATTTAATGAAAATTATATATTCACCCCAAATACTGAAGATTTTAATTAATATCCTAATATAGTTTCCTCATTAGAGTTATATTTGTTAAATAAAAATTCCAAACATCAGGAAAAAAACACATAAACTAGTATGTGCAATTCTTACTTATGTCTAATTACATTGAGTTTGTAATGCATTTACATTCATAAAATCACTCAAGTTATCAATTTCTGTGACAACAGTTTGTGTTTATGAATTGCACATTAGTAAGGAGTGAATTAGTTAATGTGCTAATTAGAAGACTCTTGCAAAAAGGAAGACAGGTTGTGGTTCACTTTTCTCTCTTTCTATTTGGATCTTACTTGTGGTGAGTGGGTGGAAAAGCCATGGTTTATTTTAAAATCTTTGAATGCACATTAGCAAATATGTCTGCGCTTTCAGTGGGTGCTTAGAATATTTAATCCATTTACACTCTTATGATCACTACTTCTAATTACATTTTTTGAAGGCCCACTATGTACCAGTTACATCAAGCATTTATTTAATTCATACAGTAATGGTATGAGGGGGCACAAATGAAGACACAGAGGCTCAGAGAAATTAGATAATTTACCAAAGGCCAGGCAGCTGGTGAGTGGCGTCAGGATCTGAAGAGCCGCTCCTGGGACTCCGGAGCCCATGCTTTTAACCATGGACCTGCACTGTGTATGTAACTGCTATGTCAGGTAGCTTTTAGTGAAGTCTACCAATTTAATATGGAATATTGCATTTTAATGTCTCAGGAAGAGCTTAGCCTTTCTAATTGTGCTATTTAAGGCACAATGAGGACATTTGCAAAGGTGATTTGTCAAGTTATCACAATTCAGTTAGGAAGCCAGAGCATCTCAAAAGGGTTCCAGATTTTTCATGGGAAAAGAGAAGGGCTATGGGGGTGGTGGAGTTAGAAGCTCTTGTTTTATTTCCTCCTTTTGTTTTCCCTTACCCTCTAACCACCACCCCACCTCAGTTTTTAAAAGTATAATGTACAAGCTAACTTAGGCTGGATTGGGTGAACTCCTAAGTATTTTTAAAATACTTAACCACCAAGTTCATTACCTCCCAATAGACTTAGTCAAAAGATGAAATATTTCTATTCCAAAATGCTGTTATATTCTTAAAATAAAAGAATTATTTTTTTATACTTGATAAACTAAAATTGCAACTGAAGGACTTCTTTGTTATTTATTAGGGTAGACTTCCCACTTATTCTTTTGCTAAGAACCTAAAAGTTATCAAAGGAATCATAGCTGTGAATGTCTTTAAAAAATGGGTAGAACATCCCAGAAAGGTGGGTTTGGGTCAAGTGAAGTCTTCATAATGAAATCAAATTCTTAAGTCTTATCCTCACCCTAAATGTACCTCAATTCTGAGAGTTCTTTGACTTCCCAAGTGATGACAGAAAGATACACCCACCGGGCTGTGCATAAAACTGTGCAGAGCACAATTAGAGGCACAAAATAGAGCAGCACACACCTGACAATAGGAGGTTTTGTGAATTGGATGGATTGATTGGCTCATTCTTTCCTTCAGTCATTCATCCATCTGTTCAACTGCCATTCCATGGTTACTTAGAACTTGTAGCATATTCGATTCAGTATTAATTGATCCCTTGGTTACATGCACTTTGTGAGGTACTAAAGCCTTATGCAAAAAATTAGCCAGTTCAAGTGTTTGCCTTCATATGTGGTTATATAGTTCACAGTACTGCTGATTCAGCCATATTGGGCTTCAGTCCTTGTTTATTTTATTTTTTATTGTTCAGCTTGTTTGAGCAGGTGACAATCTGCCAGTTGGTAAAGAGTGGTGGAATTTGGGTTATTTGGGTGACTGAGTTGATCTGATTATTTGGTGTTTAAAGGATTTGATGTTTTCTTTAGACATAGTCATTTACATATTTAGTGAACAAAGTGCTCTGTTGTATCCATATAGTAGTCTAGTGGAGTCATAGTAATACTAATCATAGTGATAATTTTTACACTTATAATTCTAATACAGGTAGTTTATTTTACATTTTTTACATATGTTAGTATGTAATTTTTACATATATTAGTTTTTTTACATATGTTAGTGCTTTAAATATTCCACTGAGGATCTGGTTTAACAACTTCTTTAGAAAAACAGTAAAAACATGTGTTATCTTGTGAAACTCACTATTATCTCTGACCCTTAGTTCCCTCCTATGTAAGATAAAGAAACTGCAGTTGATGACCTCTAAGTTCACGATAAACACTAAAGTTTTATAAGTTTAGGTTTTGGTTTTCCTCCATAGGAATTTGAAGAATTCTATTTATAAACTTTACTGTTAGGTAATGCCTAGCAAGTAGACAATAAGTAGTTGAGTGAATAAAAGCCTTATAAAGTATTAGGCCAACATAAACTTTACATCCTTTAGTGCTTATTCATCAAGCATCAACTGTGTTCTGGGCACTAATTTATATGCCTCTAGACCTAGCAGTAAATTGGATTAAGGTCCCTTCTTCCGTGTAGTTTACAATCTAGTGGGGAAAGATGGATAATAAATTTGTAAAATCACAATAACTTTAGGTAGCAACAAAAGCCCTGCAGGACAATAGGAAAGTATGTACAGAGAGGTGGTCAGGGAAGGCTACTCTGCCATGTGAAGATCAAGGGTAAGAATATTCCAGGAATTGGGAAAAACTACAGCAAATATTTGCTTTGGGTGTAGGTTGTCAGTTTCAAGGGACACAGTGACAGGTAGTGAGTGAGGAAGTGGTCTGAGATGAAGCAGGAATTGGATGTTGTCAAGATGGTGTTGGGTCTTTCAGGACTTAATAAAGAGTTTGGATTTTATTCAGTTTGCAATGAGAATATGAGAGTCTCCAATATATACTCAGTTCTTCTTTTACATAAATGTGCATCCTCAGATTGTGGATCTTGAGGTCTACTTAGCCAAAAATTTCCTTTCCCTCCTTTGTGTCCATAGTGATATCCTATTACTTTGCCCTTGGGACTCATTTCTAAAATTACTTCATTAAGGCAATAATATCTTTTCTTGCCCACAAATTAAATATTGCAAAATTTCCAAAGTTCACTTTGAGAAATGAGAAGCAAATATGGTAAACTCCAAGAGTAGATGAAAAATATATTTGTAATCTATTTTTAGAAAATTCAGAATTCACAAACCCTTTTTATGCAGTGACATTTCTAGAACCCTGGGAGCCAAACCTCTATTTTGTGGAAAGGAGCCATGGGTTTGTGATTTCCCCTTACTATGCTTGATATCATGAGTTAAGGAAAAGAACAGAGAGACTCATCAGAGGAATAAGGATTTGCCATTAATCCAGAGTAAAGGAGTATTCTAAATATGACTTCATCTGGTGACAAAGTAAAGGAAAGCTCTGAAGTGCACTGATATTCTTTTATAAGACCTTTAGTATTTAATACGGATGCCAGTAACCTTTGAAAGTTAATTGGGAAGTTGAATCATGTCTACTATTAAAGTGAAGCTAACTTATAGTGGGGTAAAATTTGTGTGTAGTGAGAGAAATGTCTAGGTTGGCACAGTTTTCCTCCCAAATATGAAAAGATGAGTAATTACATATAAATGATGGCATACTAGTTTGAACTAAAGAAAAGACTAAGTTATAGAATTTTCCATATTAGTGTACATTTGGGGGAAGTTATTAATATATGTGAGTTTATGTTTCCTCACCTATGAAAAGAAAATTGAACCAAGTGACTTTCAAAGACCCTTATATTTCCAAAATTGCTGTAATTCTAAATGATTAACACTGATATGTTAATTTGTAAATAATAAGGAAAGAAGAGGAGAGAGAATGTTTATGTTACAACTATGATCAGTTGTTGAATCAGGGATGATGTAAGAGGACAGAATAAGTAAATTTTAAGAAGCAAGACCAGTTAAAGGTTGGTTGGTTAGAAATAAGCCCTTGTTTGATTCATAATGAGGTAAAGATTTGCAATTATTCTTGTGAGTTAAGTGGATATTGAATTCCACAAACATTCTCTAATATTGTCCATTTCAAAATCAGTTTCTGGAAAGAAAACTGTATGTGTCATTGCCTCCTGCATGTGTTTTCACACTCCTGTGACCTGAAGTTAGTGCTGTGAATTAGTCATGGTATTAAGTCATTGCTGTTTCCTGACTCTCTTTTGGTCTCAGTAATCCAAAGGCATAACAGAAAATGAATAGTAGTTCAAAGTCAAGAAAGCAATAAGAGTTCAATCTTATGACAATAACTTTTCTTGGATTTGTATGGAGATATTTTTGTAGGGAGCTTGAATTTTACAAGGAAAGTTGATTTCTTATATATGGGGAACATTTATCTAAAACTTACTTGGAGTAGACAAATGTAAAGAATAAATGCCAAGTGATTTAATTGCTCTAAGTTTATTATTATAAATACATCTAAAACAACTTAAATTTTGTAATCCCCACTAAGTAAGTTTAGGATCTCAAAAAAATTTGAGGATCTAAAAAAAAATCAAGTCAGAAGATTTGGTGTTTTTAGTATGTGTTTAGTTAAGAAAAGACCAATTAGGTAATGGAGAGGTTAAATTCAGGAAAATAAAAATTAAAAACTGTCTAGATTATAATAAAGTTAAGGCTATATAGTACTTTAGTTTCTCAAGACACACTCCATTACTGTTCTCTCTTCTCCCTAAATACTTTCATCAATGCCTGAGGCTTCAATTACCATCTGTGGGTCTATGATTCCTAACATCCGTGTCTCTAAACCAGGAGTCTCTGCCAAGACTCAGATTCATCTGTGATTATTGAGCATCGGCAAGTGATGGCTCCTTGGAACCTAAACTCACCATGGTCAGAGTTAACCTGTAACCTATATCCCACTATCTGGTTCTCTTCCAATTTGCCATCAGAAAAATGATCACCCAACAGCATGAGCCAGAAACCTTGTCCCTGTCTTTCAGTCTTCCACTTGTAATCTGTCACAATCATAATTAATCTTCTATTCTTTGTTATTATCCACAACCTTTGAGTCTGTCTGTTTCTTCACTTCATAGCTAGTTTCCTTCTCTGAGCCACCCTCAACTCTCATTTAGACTGGAGGAATAGCCCCAGACTTATCCCTCCACTCCTGTCTGCTTCCAATACTGAGTCAGGAGCCAGAGAGAAACTTTTAAAGGCAAACATGACCATTCACTCTCCTTCTGAAAACTCTGCAAAGGTTTCCCATGGTCCACTAGGATAAGGTGAAAATGCTTAATGTGGTCTCAACCTCTGTAAAGTCTAGCCCCTGCTTCCTTCCCCAGGTTCACCTTGATGTAGCCTCCCCTTCACTCTTTGGACCTCAGCCACTTGACCTATGGATTACTTAAATATGCCTTTCTTTCCTGCTCAGGGCCTTCATAGTGCCATTTTCTTTGCTTAAAACATTCTTCCATGTCAACTCTTACTAGCCCCCAGTGATCAGTTAACTCCTATTCATTACTCTGTTGAAACATCATTCCCCATTTTGATATTTCAGTAAAGGTCACATCCCTTTAATGCTTTCTTATCTCCCTCCCTCCCTCCTTCCCTTCCTTCCTTCCCTCCTTCTGCTATAGTTTAAAAATCTACATGTCACACACTCTTCTAAAAGTTGAGAATAGAATGAGAGAAGACTAACAACAGTCATAGGATGAAACAAAATTTCAAGTAGTGATAAATATCATAAAGAAAACACAACAATTTATTGTGTTAGAGAATGATTTGAGAGAGATATTTGGGTTAGAATGTTTGCAATTGCAGCTAAATGAATAGTGGTATATTTTGTCTTCTCTATAAGCTCCCAAGAACGGGGAGTTTGATGTGCTTGCTCAAACAGTATCCCAGTGCCCAGCAACCGGTCAACTCAGTAGTACTGCTCAATCAATGGTTTGGGTTATTACTGTCCCAGAGCTTCTGTAACAAAGTACAACAAACCAGGTGCCTTAAAACAATGTAAATGTATTCTGTCTTAATTATGGAGGCTAGAAGGCTGAAATCTAGGTGTCAGCAGGACCATTCTCCCTCTGAAGTCTCCAGGAGAATATTGCATCCTTGCCTTCTTCTACCTTCTGGTGTTTGCTGGCAATCTTTAGCATTCCTTGGCTTCAATTGCTGGACTCCAATCTCTGCCTTCATTGTCACATGGCTTGCTTCTTTGTGTGTTGGTCTACTCTGTCTCTGAGTCCAAATACCCTTCTTTTTACAAGTATACAAGTCATGTGATCAGAGTCCACACTAATACAGTGTGACCTCATTTTAACTTGATTGCATCTGCAAAGATTCTATTTCCAAATAGTCCTATATTCATAGGTATGGAGTAGGGGTTGTGTTATGGTATGGAGTAGGAGTTGTGTTGAAAATTTGGTCCCCAGCTGATGGCACTACTGGGAGGTGGTGGAAATTCTAGGAAGAGGGGCCTAGTTGGAGGAAGTACATCCCTGGGGGCATGCCTTTCATGATATTTTGTCTCCAGCTCTCTCTCTCTCTCTCTCTGTCTCCCCTTCCTGGCTGCCATGAGGTGAGCAGCCTTGTTGTGCCACACACTTCCTGCCACGATGTTCTGCCTAACCACAGGTCCAGAATGAATAGATCCAAGTAACCATAGACTGAAACTTTGAGCTGAAATAAATCTTTTGTAAGTTGATTTTCTCAGGTATTTTGTCACAGTGACTAAAGACTGACTAACACAGGGTGTATGATTAGGACTTCAGCATATCTTTTGGGGGACACAATTAAAAACTCAACCCACTACTACATTTTTCAGTAAAAGGAAATCTGAAAAGTTAATATTAAAAATTGTATAGTATTCTTTTAAAAGAATTATTTTTAAGTAAGTTGTGTATAAAGTACGAACATGCTGGGCGTGTTGGCGCATGCTTGTAATCCCAGTACTTAGGAAGCTGAGACTGGAGGATTCGTGTTCGGAGCCAGCCTCAGCTACTTATTGAGGCCCTCTGCAACTTAGTGAGACCCTGTTGCAAAATAAAGAATAAAAAAATAGGGCTGGGGGTGTAGGTCGGAGGTATAATGCCCCTGGGTTCAATCCCCAATACCGCAAAATAAATAAATAAATGAATAAATAAATAAAGTACAAACACTTGTTTTGCAGGATAATGGATGGAACTAAAGAATATTATGTTAAGTGAGATCATTCAATTTCAGAAAGTCAAAGGTTGTATGCTTTCTAGAGAAAAAATAAGAAACATACAGGACTTTGAATAAATGTGGAGAAACCAGTAGAAAGGGATTGGGGGGGAGATAAGAAGGAGGGGGAAAAAGCCGGGCGTGGTGGCGCACGCTTGTAATCCCAGTACTTTGGGAGGCGGAGACCGGAGGATCCGGGTTCACGGCCAGCCTCAGCTCTCTCTCTCTCTCTCTCCCTGTCTCTCTCTCTCTTTCTCTCTCTCTCTCTACTTAGTGAGGCTCTCCGCAACTTTGTGAGACCCGGTTTCAAAATAAAGTATAAAAAAAAATAGGGCTGGGGGCATAGCGCGGAGGTAAAACTCCCCTGCGTTCAATCCCCGGTACCGCAAAAAAAAAAAAAAAAAAAAAAAAGAAGGAGGGGGAAAGGAGGATTGAGGAAGGAAACAATTCAAATAATGCTTTGGCAGTATATGAAGATGTTGCTGCTGGTTTGGCTAGCATATACAGGGAGGGAGGAAGGGGTAGTGAGGTGGAATGTGGAGGGAAGTACACCAAGAGCTGTGTGCCTGTATGCCTGTGTCACATGGAACCTCACTTTGATGTGTAATTGCAATGCTCTAATAAAGGTATAAAACAAATAAGAACATTTTTAAAGGCTTTACAATTTTACTTTGTGTAAGTATGATACATTGTTTTAGACTAATTGGTTGAATCTTAACTATACCAATATCCATGCCATCCTAAAACATCGAGACTATGATATGAACCAAATTCATCTCATGTTCCCTATTCCCTCAGCAGATGAGAGATTACTTCTTCATATATTAAAAATAAATGAATGTGGAAGGATATTCATGACACTTGCATCATAAAAATTCACCCTGACATTTTTGCAAAGACTGTGTGTGGGATGTTGACATATTTTTGTTATAAAATGACAGTTCTAGTGCAAGTTGTTCTCATTGTGACCAAGGAAAATGAGCAAACAAAAGGGAAAGAATAAGTTACAGTACTATCCACACACGAAGTGAACCTGTCAGGCAATAGGATGGCAGAAGTGCTCTCTGAAAAAGGAGAAAAGTCCTTTTGTACATTATAGGTGGGGGTGGGAGGATGCTGATATTTTCTGCTTTATGCTCTATATCTTAGAAAAATTGTCCTTGGTTTTTCCATCAAATGCCATCTTTGCCCTTTGAGCACCATGGGCATGTTTTTTGGTTTGTTTGTTTGGTTTTTAGGGGGGTATTGGTTTTCTCAAATGACCCTTATTTTTATTGCTTGTATGTTTCTAAGTGCTTTGTACATATTAACTAGGTCCTCATAACAACCCATTCCTATTGCACAGTTGAGGGACTGAGTCACAGAGTGGTTACACTAATTTGTAGGTTGAGCCAGAGTTCAACCCTGCCAGTCTGTGAGTCCATGCTCGTATTCATCATGCCGTGCTGCCTGAGTGGTCAGTGAATTTTAAACTTTTTTTCTACTTCTGCCAGACTGTGACCTTCTGAGGACATGACCACTGAGTCTTTCCTTATATCTGTATCTCCCATAATACCTAGCTCATTATCTATTGCATAATAAGTTCTCAATAAATGTTTGCAAATGAATTGACAGCAGCTCATGGTTTGCACAATTCTATCCAGAGTTCAGGTCTTTGACTTCTTTGTCATGGTTTGAATGAGATGTTTATTTGAAAGAAAAATAGAATCCCAAATAGATATAAATAACAGAAGAAAACTGACAAATGCCAATTGGAGTGCTTCCAGCCTCTGTCATGGGTGCTTATTTCCTGTCTTCCCTCCCCAATCCCCCACCTGCTAGCTATAAGAATTTGCACTTAGGTTGGGATCTCAGGTGTTTTCAGAGTATAGCTTAAAGTGTTACCCCCTTTAAGAACATTTGTATTTTCACAGGAATTAATTAATCATTTCAACCATCAGTTAATAGACGAGGGAGGTATTTATTTGAGCAGTAGAGCCACCCTGGAGCTGTAGAAATTATACTCATTTTTATGTAAAATATGCCATTTGATAGGTTGGTTGGTAACTTTTCCACTTGTTTGTATTCTGTGTATAAATATAATATTAATTTAAAGCAAATAACTTTAATCTTCAATTTAAAATCTGGCAATCCTGAAATAAAATAGGCATGTTGGTATTAATTTGCTTGTAGGAAATTCGTCTACATAAGAATTTAAATTTAATTTTGACTTTTTATTATGTGATATGTGCATCACAAGCCTGTGGGCAATAGATGAGCTTTAATAAAGCTAAAAATAAATGAAATGGGAATGTTAATAAACCTTGTAGCTCATCAAACATTTGGATTCACTGAATATATATCTATTAATTTTAAATGGGACTATATTAGGAAACCTTTGTTACATGAAGGTTGTAATTAAGTGAATAATATATTCAAATGCAATATAAAACATCTTCCACACCTTTTTACTGACAATTCTTTACTAAGAAATTTCAAGGAACTGAACAACCTAAAAAGTAATGATTAAATACGCAAATATAACAATGTATAATACTTTCTAAAGAATTAAAATTGAAAAGATATGTCCAAATGGAGTCTCTTCTCACATCTTATTATCTTCTTAATCTCCTTTAACATTTATGATGTCATTATTTTATTAAGAAAACACACTTGTCTCTTAACCCTCTTTATTATTCTGCTTTCTTTCTATATTTTAAAATTCTGTTAGATTTTGTGTCTTCATTCCATTTAAATATATTGCATGACTTCCAGATTATCCACTTTTCTTTGTGATTGTTCCTCTTTCCTTTGAGACACTCTCTAGTTTCTAACCCTAAGATCCATGTGTAAAGGCTTTATCGAGAATCTTGTGCTGCTGTCAACTATCCATGAAGATAAACATTGGTTTATAAATGCATGACTGTGGAAAAAGCGAACACTCACTTTCTGAGCTTTGTAGGGCTGCCATGGCAAAGGACCACAAGCTGGTTGTCTTACACAACAGGACTTTATCATCGTCTCACAGTTTTGGAGTCTAGAAATCTGAGCTCAAGGTGTTGGCAGGGTTTGTTTTTCCTAAGGGCTGTGAAGAAGAATCTGTTGCATGCCTCTCCCCCACTTCTGATAGTTGCCATGTAAATGCATCACCCAGTTACAACTTTCATGTCCACGTGGCATTCACCCTGTGTTCATGTTTCCGTCTGTGTCCAAGTTTCCTCCTTCTTAAAGGATACAGTCATATTGGATTAGGGCTCACTCTAATGACCTTTTCTTAACATGATCATCTGCAAAAGAGATGATTTAAAGAGAAACAGAGAAGAAAGATTTGAAAAACTCTTTGGCCATGTTTACAAAAAGTATTTTTGGGAGAGAATATTAAGTGTGTGGCCAAAAACTGTTTGCTGAAGAAATACACATGGATTGAAGGAAGTTAGGTTCTATTAATCAAGACAATGGGAGAAAGAACCCAAAGAAAATTTAGAGCTCTTTAGGGGCTGCCCCACCATCTCGGATCCAGAGCTCTGAGAGGGCAGAATAGTTTCAGGGGCCTAGCCTGGGGTGCCTTCCACTAGCTCACTTACCCTTCTCCCATATCATGACACAGCATGGATGCCCTCACCAGACGATGGTGCCATGCTCTTGAACTTCCCACCCTCCAGAATTGTGAGCAATAAATTTCTTTTCTTTGTAAATGACCCAGTCTGTGGTATCCTGTTATAGCAACAGAATATGGACTGAGACAATACCCACTTTGGAAAATTAGAAAACTGGGAAAAGTATAAAGCAGAAACAAGAAATCTCTCTCTCCCTGTCTCTTTCTCTCTCTACTTAGTGAGGCCCTCTGCAACTTCGTGAGACCCAGTTTCAAAATAAAGTCTAAAAAATAGGGCTGGGGGTGTGGCGCAGAGGTAGAACACCCCTGGGTTCAATCCCTGGTACCGCAAAAAAAATAAAAAAGAAACAAGAAATCAACTTTATTCCTTTATCTTGCTGTTATGTTTTTATATCCTGGATTTTTTAATCAAGTGCATGGAGAAGATAGTGAGAGCTAGGAGACCCTGGCTCACCACCTAGGGTAAAGATGGATGTTTCAGCAAAGCATCCTACTTAAGGGAAGATCCCAGATGCCCTTCTGTTATCTCATTTTCACCAATATCTGAACATGCTACTGATTTATTGCAAAAATTTCTCAGAGTAAGTGTGCAATAAACTATTTTGGGAAAGGAAAGAAAAACATTATGGATGTAATGATTAGTGATTCTTTTTTTCTTAAAACATTTCTCTGTAACTTTACTTTTTAGTGTACTGAAAATTTGATTACATTTATTGCATAAATATAATGTTTTGGTGAAGTGCTTTGAGGAGGATTAGAATGTAAGTTGAATATAAGTTCTCATTTTTAACTGTCCATGGCCTCTTAAGAACTGCAGGTGGCTTCTGGGGCCTGAGGGCAGCTTCTAGCCCACAGCTAGGGGGGAAAAAAGGGTGCTCAGCCATATGGCTTCAAGGAAACAAAATAGGCCAACAACCTGAATGAGCTCAGACAAGCCTCTAAATGAGAATGCAGCCCAGCTGACACTGCAAACATGGACTGTGCAACCCCAGGCAAAGGACTTAGTTAAGCTGCGCCCTGACTCCTGAGGCACAGAAACTTTGAGATAACTAGCATTTTTAAGTATGAATAAAATTTTGGGAGTCTGTATTGATCAGGGTGTGCTACACTGCTATAATAAATAGCCAAATCCCAGTAACTTTTTTTTTCTAGTGCATATTATAGTCCAAAAAGGGTTATTGGGAGGTAAGAGAAATGCCCCTCCTCCACACAGTCATTCAGGGACTCTTACCTCTTTCCATCACATGGTCTTTGTTGTGTGTGTGTTTATTTTTATTTATTTATTTATTTATTTATTTATTTTGCAGTACCAGGGATTGAACCCAGGGGCGTTCTACCTCTGAGCTACACCCCCGGCCCTATTTTTTATACTTTATTTTGAAACCGCGTCTCACGAAGATGCCGAGGGCCTCACTAAGTAGCTGAGGCTGGCTGCGAACTTGGATCCTCCAGTCTCCGCCTCTCAAGTACTGGGATTACAAGCGTGCGCCACCACGCCCGGCTTTTATTTTTAAATCTTCAAGGTCCTCAGAGAATTCAACTGGATATTTTTGCATCTAATATTTTAATTTGTTATTTTTATATAATAGTGATCCAAAAAGAGTCCTAGACATTGGATACATTTGTTTGGAGTGATCCTGGCCATACATATTCATTTGCCCAGATTTTGAAGATGCTGACTTAACATAATAAGAAAATGCTCTTCTCCACATCTCATTTTTTAAGTGTGAACCTTCATTAGTTTTCTGTGGTTTCTGAGAATGTTATGATCAGATTCTGCATTGTGTTCGGTGATCTGGCAACTCCGACATGTGTTCTCCCAACCTCAGTAGGTGATTATTACTCAGGTCATGTCATTAAATTTGAGAGCGATCAGAGCTTCCTTTTAACATTCGGATTCCACCAGCATTGTATAGAGGAGGCTTTTTCTGAAAGCATGTCAATAGTTTAGGGATTATTTATTTTCATGAAAGAGCAAAGGTCATTCTAAAGTTCCTTTTTGAGTGTGCTTAAACACCTTCATCAGTTTCCTATTGCTTTCAAAATAAAATCCAGAATTACTATAGCTTCCAACCTGTGGAGCTTTGCTTGCCTGTTTGTCCTTGTTTCCTACTTTTTCACCTTTGTATCTATGCTACACTTTGATTCGTTACACAGGGAGAAAAACTCTTGCCTCTGGTGTGCCATCCATCTGGAATGCTCCTCATCTGCCCCTTAAAAATGAACTTATTTTAAAGCCTTGGTCAAATACTCATACTTTCTCCTCTCAAAATGTATCTGTCTTCCTGGTAACCTATTGTCTTTGTCCTCTGTGTTCTTTTACTACATTGAGTAATGCTTCTCTTATGCAATCAAGTGCATGTTGTTTTGACCAGTAGTTTTCTTGTGTGTGCATAAAAAATCTCCTTTCTGAGGGGCATATGCCTTTGGAGATGTATGCCATTGTAGCTTATATCACTCTTGTATATACCTTGACCATAGAATTCCTTTAAGAAATGTTAGTTGATTTTGATCAAAATTTTAAAATCATTCTTAATTTCCATCACTTATTAACAAAAGGTCACTTAATACTTAACTAAGAATTGGAGATGTTAGAAATCTCCTATCAGCTTATTTAAGGAAACTTATAAAGCTAACCTCAGCTAGATATTTTGAACTGAAACATACATTTTCTTCTTTTTTTTAAACCTTGCTGTGTATTTCATATTAGCTTACTCTAGCATATATATTTAGCAACCATCAAGAATTGCTTAGTTGGATGATTTTTGTGAAGTGGCACAACTTTTAGCCTTTAATAAATGACATCTCCTTCTTTTCTAACTTAGCAAAATGAAGACCTTTCCTGATAGACCCTCTTCCTATCTTACTGAATTGTCATTATTTTAACTACTTTGACCTAAATGGAAATCTTGAATTCTTTTGCATTTTTTTCTTCCTTCATAAAATACCAATGCTTTATTTCCTCTTGCCTAATCAGACTATAGCACTTTATAAAACTGAGTGTGGCATTTTTAAATTTATAAATGTATATAATTATGATTTACTAATTTATAAAATTGAGGTTTATGAGTATAAACATGCTAAATGATGTCATCCACTTGTTTATTTCATCTTTATTCGTGCTGATGATATAATTCCCCTAAAGAAATGTTGAATAATTTCTTTAGGTTATGAATCTCAAGGTAGAAGAATGTACCCCAGGATGGTGGTGGTGGTATCAAATTAAAGGGGAGGGGGGTAGTATATGATTTCATGATATAAACTACAGAAAATGAAGATCAACCAAAAAAAAATACTGAGTTGTGTGCATACAAATCAGAATCTCCTTGAGTGTATGTTTATCAAAAGAACACAGATTAAAAAGAATTTGAGAAATATGGCTTCAGGGCTTCTAATTCAGGTACATGGGATGGTCACAATCTTATGACAATGTGATTTGTATTTATAATGCAGATTTAGATCAAATTGATTTTTTATTTATCTGAAAAATGTATTCTGGATTTAATAATCAGTATGAATACTATTCTCTTACATAAATAGATGCAGAAAATGAAAAACTGATTTTAAGCAAAGCCCAGATAAATATAAAATTCTGTTCCAAGTTAGGATTTCTTCTTTTCATTTCACCTGTTTTACTTTGTTTCTTTCAACTGAACTAATGGCTCTTTATTAAATTGCTGTAATCTCATCATAGTGCCATTTGACCTGATTTGACCCTCAATCACCCTGGGAAATAAATACTCTTGCAGCGCCACAGCAAGAAATCAACCTGGTTATGCTCTCTGAACACCAAGGGAAAGGCTGCCAGAGAAAATGTCCTTCCTCCAGAGGGCTGCTTTCTATCTTCTCTACTTCCTGTTTCTTCCTCCTGGCCAACTCCAGCCAATCAAATGGGAGAACAAAATGTGAGCATAAACATCACCTTTTTTTCCTACTACCTCCCTTGTGATTATACCTTTCACCTGTATGTTTACTGCTTATTGTATCATTTAGCTCCCTTCTGTTTAACCAGGATTTTTTTAATCTGTCATCATAAGCTTTAGGTGGGGTTCTAGCTAAAATTTCTTCTGTAAAAGGATTCAAACCCCCTCTCTACTCCCCCTTCTCACAGTGTCTTCAAGTTATGAAAACAACTAATAGTATCAGTTATTTGGAGATTCAGCAAGCAATATAGTTTCATCATATTACAAAGTTACTTTAGAAATCAGAATGTAATTTAACTCCAATGTCTTTAAATCTAAACATTTTGTATAAAGATGAACTTTGGCAAACATTTATTTTACTCATGAGCACTAAATGGCTTTAAAATGGGTATGGATTATAAATGATGATATATTGATTTTCATCACATTAACAATTTTAAAGATCACACACCCAGTCGAAGACTTCAGATGTCAAATTTTGAAGATCTGCAGATATGGTAGTAATGCAGATATTAATGCTAGTAAATCAGGTAAAAATAGATATGTTCCCTTAGGCTACTATAAAATTATGTCATATATTTAAGATAAATCTCCAACGGAATGTAATTAACAAATTCAGAAATCAGTATCTTCTTTATTACATTAGGTAGGATAGACTTACCTCTTCACTGCAAAAAATGGAAATAAAATTGCTGCAAAAATTGGGAATAAAAATAGTCTATAAAATATGAAACATCATTTACCTATTTAGTGATATCTAGATGTCTTAAAGTAGAAAAGTCTTATGTTTTTTTTTCCTGCAGTTATTTATACTGGTTAAAGGTAGAACTCTAAATTTGAACACTGAGAAATGAAAAACATTCCAAGTCACAGAATGTTTTATCATCTCAAGGTATAGCATTTGGGAACTCATTTCAGGAAAAGATTGACAAATTATGAGTCCATTCTTTGATTGAGGAGCCAAAAAGATTGATCAGTAAATATTCAGGGTCTGGTGGGGGAGAGGCCCTTCTTCCCTCCCTTAATCTATTCTATATAAATCTTTATTCTTTCTCTCATTGTGCTATATCTCAACTATTTTATCAGCATCTCAGTTCTCTTTTTTTTGAGGTGGGGGGTACTGGTGATTGAACCCAGGGATGTTCTACCTCCAACATCCATCCCCAGCCCTTTCTAATTTTTTATTTTGAAACAGGGTCTCGATAAGGTGCTCAGGGTCTTTAGTGAGACTCAGCAACCACAGCTTTGAACCTGCGATCCTCCTTTCTCGGCTAGTTTTCTATCTTTATAGTCCCAGAACCAAGCACAGCATACTTACTTAACATAACTTTTTCAACAAGTGATTGTTGAAGAAAAATGAATAAGAACAAAGATACTCAAGTAAAGAAAATAATACAATAAAAAGATAATTTTTTTAGCATAGTAAATATTTTAAAAAATAACTCAAAATGTTTTTTGTGCTTCTCTTTTTTTCTTATCTTCTATCCCACATCTCTGTCTTCACTTACTTCACACTTAAAGAGTTCCTTTTACTGCCATGTGGCAGTAAATAATACCATAATTCTTTTTTTCTGTCCTACTCCCCTGACCCGATCCTCTGCTCTGACCCTAGTGATTCCTCATGGCCATGAAAGTAGACATGAACCTTGTTTACTCATTATATTAGCAAACACATACTGAAATACACACTAGGTGGTGTTGTCTGAACGTATGTGTCCCCTCCACATTAATACATTGAAATCTAGGCGGTTACTAAATCCTGAGGGTAGAGCCCTCATGAATGGAATTAGTTCCCTCATAAAAGAGACTCCATGAAGCTTATTAACCCCTCACACCATGTGAGAAAGCAGCTAGAAGATGCCCTTTATAAAGCAGAGAGTAAGCCCTCACCAGACACCTGATCTTCCAGCATCTTGAGCTTGGGCTTCCCATGCTCCAGAACTGTGAGCAAG
Organism: Glis glis; assembly: GCA_004027185.1. Lineage (NCBI taxonomy): Eukaryota > Metazoa > Chordata > Mammalia > Rodentia > Gliridae > Glis > Glis glis. The sequence continues at coordinate 35,628 of PVJS01006703.1, forward strand.
ATAATTCTGTTTATAAATTACTTAGTCCATGTTTTGTTTTAGCAGCCTGCACAAACTAAGACACTGAATCAGGCACTAACCTAGGTTCTGGTACCTCAACTGTGAACAAAAAAAAATCCTATTTAAGGAAGATACAGTCTAGTAGAAGGAAGATAGATAAGTCAACAGCCTTGGAACAATGATATAATATGTGCTCCAACAAAGGTAAATATTGAATGCTGAAGATTTGAAGAATACAGTAGAAAGAGTGAGCATCCAGCTATGTTGTGTGTGTGTGTGTGTGTGTGTTTGTGTATGTACATGCACATGTGTGTTGATATATATAAAGGAGGCAACAAGCTTGTGAGTCTTGAAGAGTGAATGGAAGTTCATCAGGAATGGAGTGAGACTGGGAGAGATGGAAGGCGATTCTAGATAGAGCAAATTACATAAGACAGAAAAACTAGCTGCCTTTGTGCTGCGGATCCAACTTAGCTCCCTTATTCATTTGTTTCTGTCCTCCCATCCCATCTCACTCCACTTGCCCTTTATTCCTTTCCCTTTTCTGCCTCCCAAAGACAGATCTAAACAGTTCCTAAAAAGAGGCTAGCTATATTATAAAAAAAGGAGTTTTTTTTAACTTTTGGTACTCATTGAATCTTCAAATGTTATTTTATATTTTTCACTAAAGATTTGAGACTTTTTTGTGGCTGATTCTGTACACAGAAAAGAGCTATTTTGGTGACTATTGAACACTGTTAATGTTTCTGGCTTTGGGAATTTGATGATAAACAAAGGTAGACATGGTCTCTGTTGTGATTATGGCTACATTAGAGAAGAGAACACAGATGTTAAATAAATAGTTATAAGTAAGGGAAGTTCTAATAAGATATGTGTAGGACAAAAAGAGGAAGAGAACGCAGTGTATTTATATGTGACCAAAAGCATAAAGAGTGAGGGAGAAGGTGGCTGGAGATGAGGCTGGAGAGCTGAATGAGAGATGGTTTCCCTAGAGTCCTGTAGACCAAGGTTCCTCAAAGTGTGATGCCAGTTTACAAACTGATTATGAGTTTATATGAGAGAAATAAAGAACAAGTGTTTAGAAATTCTTAGAACATTTTGATATTACCAACATTTTAAGTGTGTGATCACTGATAGGTAACACGATTGCTTCTTAACTTTTATAGGAGTATACACTAATAGTACAACTGCAATTATAGGAAATCATTCTGGAATAATACCAGATTAAGAAGCTTATGTCAGAATGTAATTTGAACACACTATTTCCTTTGCTGAGAAGGCTTTGTTTTGAAAAAGAAAAATAGCATCTGAACTAAATAGTGTGCTTAGTGACACAGTAAAAACTGTGAGGTATGTAAAGACTAATGTGTTAAATTATACACACTTCTCTTCATTTTGTGATGATATGAATGATATAATAGCTCATCATAAGTGGGTTTTTGTGTACAGAATTATGGTGGTTATAGACAGAAAATGTTCTGTTGAGAATGTTCAAACTACAAAAGAAGTTGTATTAGTCCACTTTCCATTGCTATAACAAAATATCAGCAGACGGGTAATGTATAAAGAAAAGAGGTTTCTTTAGCTCACAGTTTTGGAGGCTTAAAGTCCAAGATCAGGTGGCCTCATTTGCTCAGATTCTGGTGAGGGCTCGTGGCAGATGGCATCATAGAGAGAGCGTGTGCCAGAGGGATCACGTGGCAAGATGAGAAGGCAGAGAGATTCAGGTTTCAGGCTCACTCATTAAAACAACTCACTCTCATGTGAACTCAATGGGGTCCCAGGAGAACTACCTTCATTCTTCCCAAGAGCAGTGCCCCCAATGACCTAATTACCTTGCACTAAGCCTTACCTTGTAAAGGCCTGCCAGCTCTCAAAACTGCCACACCTGTTGGAAAAGGCTTCCAACACACCAGTCCCTGGGAGGCATGTCAGAAACATAGCAGAAATTCTCAGCCTTTACACAAGATATGAAGTCATTTTTATCCTAGTGTCTTAAAACTGCATTAATCCGACATGTTTGATGCATTCAATAATCTAAATATGTAGATGCAAGGAAGGAAAGCATAATATTTTTCAATAATAGGTAAAACTGAAGGATAAAATTGGGATTTGGAAGGCTGGAAGAACAATTTCTGTAGAGTGTTACGATGTATTCCATAATTGATCTTGGCATTGCACATCGGTGAACATATCCCAAATGTTTGGAATTCTACTTTTCACCAAAAGACAATGCATGCCAGAGAAAATAGTGAATTCAGCATCCCTTTCAATTTTGAAAGATAATATAAATTTAACCGTGATTTTACAGGATAAATTGTTGTGTTTACTGATAAGGAATTAAAAAGGATTTTGAAAATAGAGCATCATATCCCACTTTGACTAAAAATTAAAAGCAAATATCCTGAGCTTACTGTTACTTCTTCTCTTCCATTTCATTTAATTTACTTTTGTGAAAATGGTTCCTCTAATATGAGTGTTAATAAACAAAACAGAGAAGTCTGTTTTCCCCTGAAAGTAGCATTGTCATCAATCCAACCTAGATAAGTTAACAAGCAGAAAGGCTCAGCAGTTGATATGCATGCTACTCACTCAGAGTGTGGGTGAAATAATTTAATACTGGGAATTGCTACTTCCTTTATAACTTTTGTTTTTTTATGGTAGTATATGACAAAAGTTATGAGCATAATTAGGAACTTTCCATTTTATTTTTCTAAGTACAGACTTTTGATGAACAACACACATAATTTCTCTAATTTTTCCTTTTATGATTGTTCTGATTAGATTTGTTGAAATGTAATTTTAGAACTGTTGAGTTTGTATGTCTTTTTCATTTATTTTTCCAGAACCTCATTTTATTATATTTTACAAGCACAAAATTTAAATTCTCTAATTTATTGACTTACAATGGAGTAGAGATTCAAACAGAATGAACTTGTCACCACAGATAGTTTGAGAAGCACTTCTGTAGCTAGGTTTAGGGTTTCAGACAGTGTCCTAATGGCAGGAAGAAGTCTTTTGAATGACAGCTGCTATTCTCATTATATAGGATGCTGTGTAGTCATTCACAATTAGGAGGCGTGGGGGACCCCAGCTGTCATGCTTGTTCCTGGGAACAGGAATACCGCTAACCTCAAATCCTGTAGCCTATTTTAAGACAGTGTCCCTGCCTGCTCTGCGATTACCCCTGATGTGCAATGAGAGAACCATGAACTCTCTGAGCAGTAAAAAGCCATCAGTCCAATGCCTGAAGTACTTGATTTTGCTGTGTTAAAATAGTGCTAATAATTGTCATTTAAGTGAGGGCTGACCATTTGTGCTAAATTACTATTAGCAAATTGTGACTATGATTTTGCATATTACTAAATAGGTCGATTAATTTGGCTATGTTTTACTTAGAATAACAAAATTTTGGAGCTAAAAGGGACTTGGCATATTTAACTTAATCTCTGATAGAGAAAATGGATGAAAAATTGAGGCTCAGAAGGGTTTGATAGTAAGAACTAAGAGTTTGTTTCCTGGAGTCAGAGATTAGAGTTGTGCTACCACAAACCAAGAAATGTCTGGGGTTACCAGAAACAGAAAGAGTCAAGTGAGGAGCCTACTCTAGAAGCTTCAGAGGGAGCATGACCCTGCCAACACCTTGATTTCAGATTCCTAACTTCATGAACTGTAAGAAATACTTTCTGTTGTTTAAGCCACCCAGTTTGTGGTTATTTGTTATGCAGCCATAGGAAACAGATACATGGATAGAGAGCATATTGTGAAAAACAGTTTCTTTGGTTTATGAATTTCCAAGTGAGTTTAAATAACATACTCTTTAGGATAATGATGTTTTAAAAAGTGTTTGGGTTTTGGAATCAAATTCTTAAAATAAGTGCAAAGCTCAATTGTGCCACTTACTGACATTGGTGTTGACTTTGGTTTTGTCAGTAATAGTTTGATAATAATAATAATGGTATCTACCCTATAGGGCTGTTTGTGGTGATTGATTAAATGAAATAATCCATGATGCCTCTTAAGCACAGTGCTTAAAAGCTGATAGTTGTTTTGCATGTATTAGATATTATTATAATTGTGACGGTGATGGAGAACATCCTTTGAACTGTCCAATCGGACAGTGGAAGAATTGGAAATAGAAGCCTGGGATGCTGTTAGTCTGATGATAGTTCTACAAACTCTGTTCTGGTCATCTAGTAAACTGTTGGTGCATGCATTTTCCTAGATTGATCTTCATATATTGACTCCTTTTTCAATAGCTCGCTCTTTAAAAAGATCTAAGGACATCTTCCTCTTGACCATGCCTATATTTTCTCAGCTGTGTGGCAGCCTTCCATCTTTACCAGATGTTTTGCTAAATGATGAATAATCTCCAGTGGTTGGACAGGAAGCCAAGGCATCATGCACATATTGTTAGAAGAGACTAATTCCATTACTGAAGTATATTCAAAAATAAGTTTTCAGTCTTTAAATTATAGTGTATTTTATCAGTGTATTTGATGAATGTATCTACATAAATAGTAAAATATATTGTTCTGAGATCCTCTCAAGGCAGTCTATGAAACCACATTCTATGCAATTGAATAAGTAGAGAGAGACAATTTTATTTTAACATGGTTAAACAAATACACATGAATTGAGCTCTGACTTTCTGCATGGCATTAGGTTTGGCCCTTAATCTTAGGAATAAGATAGACACAAACTTCATTCTTACAGAACTTTCAGTCTAGTGGGAAAGGTAGAAAAAGTCTTTCCTATATAGAATCTTAATCCAATGGAGGAAAAAAAATCACTCATAGAAATAGAAACATTTTAAAAAGAATAATATATAACCTCTTTAAAAATTAAGAATGTAAAAAATTCAACAATAAAACCAGCAAACAATAATGTAAAAAACCTTGGCTTTTAGGGACATGGTCCCCATGAGTCTGAGCTCCAGCAGTGGCAGTGACTGAGCTGAGCAGATGACTGCTCTTTATGCTGCCAGAGAACTGCATTAACATTACCTTTCTGTGCAAGTGGGGGCATAGTGCATATGCATCTGCCAGGTATGAGGGCATGATAATTTTAGCAAGATCTATGCCCATGGTTTCCAGAGTTACCATCTATGGCTAGCCCAAACCTCTCTCATTGGTGCCAGTCTATTTGACATTGTCACGTGGATATTTGGCTGGTGTGTCAAACTCAGAAAACTGTGACCACAGTGGTAGGGCATAGGGATCAAGTGTGGTGTCCTTCGAGTGAGGAACTTCTCAGAAGGGGGCAAATGACCAGAGTATAAGGGAAAATATGGGCACCAGTTGCCAAAATTAGGCACATTGCCTCCTAACCTGGAGGATCAAAAATAGGAAAGATGCCTTCTCTACCACTCTCGTGATGAACAGTCTGCATGTTGGAGGCAATGATAAGAGGGGCGAGAAATTTGAACTTTCTGTTACTGAAGTAATTTTTGAAAGTAATCTGAAAACAGATAAATGTAATGTGAACAAATAAGCCTGGAAGTCACTAGATTAAGTTTTCTAGCAACTTGTAAAAGATAGCTATAGTGTAGTCATATTACCTGTGGTTGGATCACAGCTCTGCCACTACCAGCTGTATGACCCTGGTGAAAATATTGAACCTCTCTGTGCCTCATATTCCTCATCTTTAATGAATATGTACTTCATGGGACAATTATGAGAATTAAGGTTAATGCTCTTAGAACAATGTCTGACACATAGCAGTCAATAAACAATAGAAAATAAAGTCACATTTTAACACCTGAGTTTTGTCAATTAACATATCTTCTACAGTGGGAAACAGGATAATTGTGGTCAAACTGAAGGAAAAAAATAATTTGATATGTGGATAAAGGGAGTAGGAAAGCAAAAAGTTGAAAAATGTACCCGTAAATGTTGGCAAAATAGTTGTCAGTTACACTGATACAATTTTCTGTGAGAGAGGGAGGAAACGCATGGAAATGAAAAGAATGTGCTTTATCCTAAGTTGGAGGTATTTTGAGGCATGTTTTTGTGTATAATCAATAAGAACCCGAACTACTGATATAAATAACAAGTGAAATTAAGTTGTCAATTTCTTTTCATTGCTAAAAAATTATGTTACAAAACTGCTGCAAATATTACACTGGAGATTTTTCTCAGAAACTAAGCTCTCCATCAAAAATCATTTGTTGAACCTGTTTTGAATGCGGAGTGGTGATTTAGAGATGAAAGGAGCGTGCTTTTGATATATCTTAGCAACTAGGTAGAATGTTCTGTAGAAGTTAAAATAGAGATTCTGCATGCCCTGGAGCATGCTGTCTTGATCAATAGCTTGCACACTTTCACCCTAAGTAATTCTAAGTAATAATAGATACCATTTTTGGATGCCTACTATATGCCAGACACATATTAGGTGCATTTATGAACATTATTCTTGTATTCAACAAATTAACATTGTGTTAGACACTGCTGTAGGTATTAAGAATAAAGGAGTGAGCTGGGCATGGAAGCACACGCCTGTAATCCCAGTAGTCGGGAGGCTGAGACAGGAGGAGTGCAGGTTTGAGGCCAGCCCCAGCAACTTATGGAGATCCTGTTTCCAAATAAAAAATAAAATAGGGCTAGGGTGTAGCTCAGAAGTAGAATGCTTCTGGGTCCAATCCCCAGTACCAAAAATAAAATAAAATAAAATAAATAAAGCAGTGGACAAAATCTGTGACAAAACAGAGCTCACATTCTAGAATGGGGGGATATAGACAGTAAACAAATAAGTAAATATATAGTGCCATACACGAATGAGTAGTGAGAAGCAAGGGAAGCAGAGAGGGAGTGCTGGGTGTGTGCATGGGGAGTCGCAATTCTAAGTAGGGTCGTTTGGGAAGGCCTCACTCAGAAGGGGACATGTGAAAAAAGTGAAGGAGCAGGGCACCTGGCTGTGTGCCCTGTGTGAGTATTCCGGATGGAGAAACTCAAATGTGCCAAGTTCCATGATGCATGTTTCAAGGAACAGCCAGGAAGTGCTGGAAGAACACAGGCGGGGGAAACAGTGAAAGATTTGTTCAGAGAGGTGGAGATGGGGCTTACATAACCCTTCATGTAGGTGATCATGGAAGTCCATTGGGAGTGCATCATTTCTATGGAAGATCTAGAAATAGAAGTTATATTTTTGGATTAGCCTGTGACCTTTCTGAAGGTTCTTTGACCAAAATGGTGCCTGGGCCCTAGTTTGAGATTCTGTGCTATGAAACATAAAATATGGTTCTTATCATATCTTTGGACCTCTACCAATATTTGTTGAATAAATTAATATATTAGGAGAATGGAGCTGAAGAGCTAGCACTGAATTGATTAGTTGTATGATTTTGAATAAATTACTTCACTCGTTTGTGACTTGGTTTGCAAACTGAGAAACTTTCACATGTGTCTATTACATGATTATAAAAGATGACCAGTCTTCCCACAAGTCCCTTACTTCATGCTGTGGATATCGAGAGTCACTTGCACAGGGCAAGGATAGGATGACCTGAACACTCCTGTGCCATTCCCCCATTTATTTACCTGCTCACTCAGTAGCTCTGTCTTTCTGCTTGCATTCTTTTTTTCCCAGCCTTTGGCCAAGACAGTAAAGCTGGAGATAGAGGCTGGCTCTGGCAGGGTGACAGAACTCGTTGGGCACTTCTTCCTGTCAGAGGATTGGATGATATGTGTGCACAGACACTTTGGCTGAGTAATGCTGAACCTGGGTCGGGTCCAGCCTTTTACGATACTAACATAAACTTATCTCATTCCCAACACGCATCTGGGCAGCCTGTCTTGGGCTTCCTATCTAGTGACTGCATGCTCATCATAAGGAAGACTTGAATGACAGTAGCTAAGCATTAGCAAGAATTATATGATGATTCAGGAAGGATTTTGAGTGATTGTGTCTTCAGGCCTGGACCTGATGAATTTTCTTTAAGGTGAAGGCTACAGATAGCCTTAGAAAAAGAATTATTTGGGGTTATTCTGCAGAGGCAGAATCAAATAAAATCTTCCTTTGAAAATGGAATTATTAGTGATACTTACCATTTCTGGAGTTAAACTTATAGGATGAAAGGAAAAATATGATACAAGCAAAGATGATTCTGGCTATCACTACAAATATTCTGGCCTTTAGCCCTTCAGTGAAGGGTTGCTCATATCCTAATGCTAGGCAAAGCCCTATCCTTTAATAGAAAACCTAAAACAAGGCCAGAAGCCAGCAGCCCAGCTGGGTCCCTGTGTATGCTTCATTCTATTCGATGAACATTAAGTACTGAAATGTACTGGCAAAAGCAGCCAATGCTCACCATGCTTGACTATTGGCAGTTAAAAATAAGGGCTGCATGGTGGGATAAGCTTTTGAATCGATGACTCATGGCTCCTAGAGATTGATATATTTGATAAGCCAGTAAGTCAGTGCTGTGCTCAGAATGCTATATATGTATTTTTAACCAGCAAGGCACTAGCTAACAGTGCTATTTAGTTAACCTTATTCACATTTCCAGTTCTCTTTTCTGTGTCTATTCCTAGGACTGATTCTAATTACCATTATTTTGTATTGTGATAACTGAGTCACAAGAGGAGTGACAGAAATAGGACAACACTGATGTGGCATAGTCAAATATGACAACAACGGAAATTCGAACTAGCATTCACATGCTACATGACAAAGTTGACTTGACTCCCAGCATTCCTGAGGCAGCTAGGCATTCATTATTATGCTATCTGGAAAACAGGTGCAGAAAGTATGTCTGGCCCTGGAAGGAGGGGACAGGAACTTGACCCAGAGCTTCTAACCAAGTTCCAAACTTGTTTCTTTTTGCCATGCTGCTACTAGAGCTGTGTTTGAAACAATACTTCTTTTATTTTTCTTAGAGAGCTTCTGTTGAGTTGTGTGAATAGTTCAAAGTGTGTGGTGCATACAAAGAATATCCACGGAAACCTAACTTCCTCCCATGTCGTCCAGTTATTTAACCATGCCAATTTTCTTTTTATGTTTGCATAGGCTATCTTGTGTGTGTAGGGGGGGTGTACTGGGGTTTGAACCCAAGGGCATTCTACCTCTGAGCTATACCCCCAGCCCCATTTTTATTTTTAATTTTGAAACAGGCCCTCACTAAGTTGCGGAGGGCCTCACTAAGCTGGGGAGGCTAGCGGTGAACCTGTGATCCTTCTGTCTCAGCCTACCAAGTACTAGGATTATAGGTGTGCACAACCACGCCTGGCTTAGGATATCTTTTTTATCCTTTAGCTTTGACTTAACTTATTATATTTGAAGTGTTTTTTTTAACACATAGTTGGATTATGTTTTTCAAATCTATTCTGACAATCTGCCTTTTTTTTTTTTCGGTACGGGGGATTGAACCCAGAGGCATTCTACCTTGGAGCTACACCCCCGGCCCTATTTTTTATACTTTATTTTGAAACCAGGTCTCACAAAGTTGTGGAGGGCTTCACTAACTAGCTGAGGCTGGCCATGAACCCAGATCCTCCGGTCTCCGTCTCCCAAGTACTAGGATTACAAGCGTGCGCACCACACCTGGCTACAATCTGCCTTTTAATTGTGTTTAGACCACTTGAATTTAATGCAATTGTTAATATGTTTTGATTTTGGTCTACCATTTCATTATTTCTTTTCCCTTTGTTACTTTTTCTTCCTCTCTTAACCCTTTCTTTTTTGGTTATTTGAGTATTTTTGTATTCCATTTTATCTGTTGTGTCTTTTAACTATGCATATGTGAAAAGCATTTTAAATTGGTTTTATAGAGAGTACAATATACATACTTATCACCACATAGGTCCCTTTATTGTTATCTTTGTATGTTGTGATTATCGTATATATTAAATCCACATATATTAAATCCCTTTGTACACCTTTGAAATATTTTTGTTCAGTCATTGTGGTAGCCAGAAGGATGGCCACCCAAAGATATCCACATCCTAACCCCTAGAATATGTGAATGTGTTACCTTACTTGGCAAAGGGACTCTGCACATGTGATAAAGGTTAAATAACCTTCTGATAGAATTATAATCCTGGATGATTCAAGTAGCCCCAATATAACCATAAAAGTTCTTAAAAGTAGAGATTTCCAAACTGTAGACAGAGAACCAGTGTGTACTGTGAGAGTGAGTTAGCTTACTACTGCTAGCTTTCAATATAGAAGGAGCAACGGGCCACAGAATGCAGACACCATCTAGAAGTTGAAGAAGGCATGGGGATGGATCTTCTCTAGAGCCTTCAGGACATACAATTGTGTTGTTTGAAGCTACTAAGTTTGTGTCAATTTGTTACAGCAGCAATAAAAACTAATAACGACCATACAACATATTTTAAAGAACTAAAGAGAAAAATAGTCTGTTATGGTTATCCAGATATTTGCCATTTCTGCTTTTCCTTAATTTTTGACAAGCTGGTTTTCTTTCTGATTTTATTTCCCTTCTGTCTTAAGAACTATCTTTAGCAATTTTTTAAAAAAGCAGCTTTGCTGGAAACCATTTTTTAAGTTTTTAAAAAATATCAGGATGTTTTTCATTTATTTCCATTTCTGAAGGATATTTTTACCAGACGAAGAATTCTGAGACAACAGGATTCTTTGCTTACTTAAAAAATGTCATTTCACTTCTTTCTGGCCTACATGGTTTCTGATAAAAAAAATTCCTGATTCATTCAAATTGTTGTTTCCCTATATGTAAGGTGTCATTTTTCTCTTGTTGCTTTTAAGATTTTTTTTGTGTGTGTTGAAGTGTTCTTTTTTCTCTTGTTTTTAGAAGTTTTATTATAATGTGTCTAGTCATGGATTCCTTTAGGTTAATCCTATTGGAGTTTTTTGAGCTCCTTGAATCTGTAAGTCTGTTTTTTTGCCAAATTTGGGAGATTTTACACAATTATTTTTTGAAATATTTTTCCTGTACTAGGCTGTTTCTCCTCTCCTTTCGGGATTCTGATGACATAAAGATTCTGTTTTTTTTTTTGCGGTACTGGCGATTGAACGCAGGGGCATTCTACCTCTGCGCTACGTCCCCGGCCCTATTTTTTATACTTTATTTTGAAACCGGGTCTCACGAAGTTGCAGAGGGCCTCACTAAGTAGAGAGAGAGAGAGAGAGGGAGAGAGAGAGAGACAGGGAGAGAGAGAGAGAGAGAGAGAGAGAGAGGGAGAGAGAGAGCGAGAGAGCTGAGGCTGGCCTGGAACCTGTGGACCTCCTGTCTCAGTGTCCCAAGTACTGGGATTGCAGGTGTGTGCTACCATGCCCAGCTAATATTATTTAAAAATATACTTCTTTTATTTCTAGAAGTTCTCTTTGGTTTCTTTTGAAATATGCCTAATCTTTTCTCATACAATTCTGTTTGTTATTTTATTTCTATTCCTTAATAAATCGTAAATTATTTAAAAATACTTATACTTTCTATCATATTTTAAAAATAATATTCTGAATTCAAAAGATATTAAGTCTCTTTTTTATGTGTGTGTTTCCTGACTTTCTTTCATGGTATTTTATCTCACTGTAATTTATAATTTTATTATTGTTCATCAGGGGTTTTCTTCTTAAGTGTCAGAGATTGTAAAGACCACTTAATAGAAGTTTTATATTTGTTTCTTCATAAGACCCTGGGAGTTTCATGCTAATTTCTGATTTTAGAATTCCTACACCAGTGGGAAGTGTAATTTTGGACCTTATTCCTGCAAGTGACAAATCTTGAGGTTTGACATTTATTATAGATGACTTTTGTCTTCCAGTTACTGTTATATGCAGCTGGCAAACATTTTTGCCACTTCTTGGGTCAATGTGCAAAGTTTTTAAAGTTTCTTTTTATAAGTGAGATAATCCTTCCAAGCGCTCTCTACTTATCAGAGAGATCAGGAACATCTTCACTCTTTCTGGCTTTGGCCATAATTCACTGTTTCTAGTTCTACTGTGGATGTTATAATCTCCATTGTCTTAGGATCCCTGTAGAGTCTGAAACCATGTATCCTACCCTAGTCCAGTCATTACGCCATCTACTTCCTTCTCTGCCAGTCTCCAGCTTCTTTTCTTTTTCTATAACCTAGGAGCCTTTCTTAATTTAAAGCTCATTTATAAATAAAAATAGTGGACATTTTATTTATCTTTGATAAGTGTTTATGGTAGGAGGAGGTCCCTGCAAAGCCAGTAAAATCAACCACTTGATCTGAACTTTTCATTTTGTAGTTAATATTTATATTAGTTTTCTGTAGATACTATAACAAATTAATTACCACAGACATAATGGATCAAAACACCATAAATTTATTATCTTACACCTCTGTTGTTCTGAAGTCTAAACTGAGTCTAGCTGGGTTAAAATGAAGGTATTGGTAGTACTGTGCTCTTTGCCGGGGGTTCTAGGGGAGAGCCTTTTCTTTGCCCTCTTGTTTCTAGAGGTTGCCCAAATTCCTTGGCTTGTAGCCCTTCTGTATTCTTCCGTCTTCACATGCAGCACCAGGCAAGTCAAATTCTTCTCATATTGCATTACTCTGACTTCTTCTGCCTCCCTCTTCCACATTTAAGGGCCCTTGCGGTTGTATTGGGCACACCCAGATAATCCAGGAGACTCTCCCTATTTTAAGGTCATGAGATTAGTATTTTTACTTCAATCTGCAACCTTAAATCCCCTTTGCCATGCAAGGTAGCAACCACAGGTTCCAGGGATTAGGACCTGGAAATTTTTTCTGGGGACTAGGTGGGAAAAGGGATATTATACTTGCCACATTGATTATAAGCAAAAACTTTAAGATAGATTAAAAGGAGTTTCAGTGTATGTTGATGTAATACTAAGACGATGGTTACCTAAAGAGGTGCTCAACCTTGCGTGGCAATGTTCCTATATCCCAATTGAAGTAGTAACATGTGGATTCTAGGTAGAAGGTAAAAAGTAAAGCATATATATATTGTATTTCCTAGAATGCCAGTTTAAAAAGCAGCAAAAAGATATATAGTCACCAGGAACTGTGGTACACACCTGTAATCCCAGTACTCAGGAGATTGAGAGAGGAGGATCATAGGTTTGAGGCCAGCCTTGGCAACTTTGTGAGACCCTGTTCCAAAATAAAAAAAAATAAAATAAGGCTGGGGTAGAATGCTTTTGGGTTCAATCCCCAGTTTCAGGAAAAAAAGAAAGAAAGAAAGAAGAAGAGGAAGAGGAGGAGGAATAGTCAAAAGATACACATAAAATGAAATGCTGAAAATACCGATATCTAGTGGGTAGACATCAGGAATGTTACTAAATCCTACAAGGCACAGAAAGGTTCCCCCAAAAGAAGTATATAAACCCAAAATATAGTAGCTGTAAGGTTGAGAATTCCTGCCCTAATACAATGACTCACCTTTATTGTGATTTTCCAAACTTTATGCTTTAGTTTTATTGAAACAACTCTCTCTTCCCTCTCTGTACTGATATTTCAGTGGTTTCCATAATACCTAATTATTTTAATATTTAAAGTAGGTTCAACTGGAATAATTTGGAATACAAAAATACCACTTTTCTGGAGGAAGCATAAGTGTATGGGGTACCAGAGACAAGCCCACTAACCATCAGCTTTCAGCATGTTATAAGTGTGAGAGAAATTGGACAGTATACCTTCTTTTATGAGTTTGTTGAATACAACTTGGTTAGAAGAACTTCTGCATATAAATATGTTTGTATATGTATATTTATACTTTTCTCTCAATTTCTCTTCTAGTAGCATTTTAAATAATATTAAACTTTATCTTATTTAACTTTTAGAGTTATTTATTACAGTTTAATATTCTGGATGCACTACTAGAAAGGTCCTTAATTCTTTGAATAATAATTTCCTTTGTATTAATTATTTTAATAAAATTAAGTTTAATTGGTGTAGTTTTGCAAATTTGAGAAGTTTCATAACAACCGTACTTCATCACATGTAAGTATTGGGATAGATCTCAAAGTTTACAAAATTAGAATTAAGTGGAAAATTTGGCAAGGAGAGAGAATAATTCACTGTAAAATTCCAAGAACAGATAAAAATGCCTTTCCTCCACTCTTGCATAATATGGTGTTTGTGTTTGTGTATATATTAAACATACAGTCTAAACGTACATGTCCTGAAGGAGCCTCAAACTACCCAGTAAGCATTTCGTGGCTGTGTATGATCCAGTTGGAGAAGCCAGGTTCCACCTGTTTGGAGGGAAAGTTAAGAAACTCAATTGATCTTTGTACAGAGCATTTTGATCCTTTTGAAACTCTCACTTTTTCAAAATGGAAGTTGAATGTCTTTCCTAAAAAATTGCCTTAAAGTGTTAGGGCTATGTTGAAAGGTATATGTGCCACTGCCCTTGAATGAACTTTTTGCCTGTTAAGAAATAGATCACAAATGCCCCCCATTTTATGGTCCTGAGTATGTATGGTAGAGGGTGGGTGGAGCCTATATGAGTCTTTCACGTCTTTTCCTTCTGCTTATTTTTTAATCTCTTTCCTTATCTATCATCTTTTCCTTCTGCTTCTTTTTATCTTTTCCTTCTGCTTTCTACCTACCTGTCTACCTATCATCTGTCTACACTTTCTGGGCCTGCATACGCAGGCACTCTGGATCTGTCCCCTTGATCTTTGCTTCTGTGTGCTGGTCTTGCAGAACCAGGGTCCGGGTCCTGGACCTTGGGTTTGGCAGGGGGCGCACGAGGTCCCGGAGCTGTCCAGCAGCTCCTGGCTAAGTTCTCATCGGCGCAGTCCTAGCCGGGGAAGCTCTCCAGCGCCCCGCCCCGGGCAAGGAACCTCTCCAGCAGGGCTCCCAGGGCTTCCCGGCTCGCCACCGTCTCCAGCAGTCCTTCCTCCGAGTCGAGTCGAGGGTGCATGGGCGGCGTCCCTCCGAACGCTCCGGAGAGGGTGTCCTCGCCTTGGGCTGCCCCGGAACCTCGTGAACGGGTGGACGCGGGCTTCTTCCCTTTGCCCAAGGGGTGGGCGAGCGCCTCCTTTTCTAGCCTCGCCTTCTGCGGCTGGGTGGTCCTTTCGGTCTGTCCTTCAGTCTTTCTAGACACGCGCCTGGAATCCAGGGGTGAGAGCAAAGACCGCCCATCAACTTGGCACCTTGAATTCGGATCTTTCGATCCAGAACGGGATCGGCGTGGCCGGGTCGGCGAGCGCGCGGGGCGGAGGGCGGAGGGCGGAGGCCGAGCTGCTCGGGCCGCCGGCCCGCGGGAAGCGGAGCCCGAGCTGGGGCGCGGAGCGCGGCCTCGCCCAGGCGCCCCTCCCTCCGCTCTCCCCGCCCCCGGCCCGCCCTCCGCCCGCGGAGCCGTCTCTCCCGAGTCTCCGGGCGGGCGCTCTCTCCATTGTCTCTGCCTGACAACAGGTTCGGCGGCGGGGAGCAGGGCGGGTGCGGGGCGCCCCCGTCCCGCTTCTTGGGCCGCCTCCCTTCCTCGGGCGCGCGTCTTGGGCGGCGAGTGTGGGTTCGGGGCCGATCCCCGAGCGGGCCCGGGGCGTCCGACCCCTCCCTGGGACCCTCCCGGCCCGGCCGCGCCCGGGCTCTGCTGCGGGGACGATGCGCGCCGCGGCGGCTCCAAGTTCTCCGCGCGCCTCGGGGGGCCTCCCTTTTCTTCCGTAGGCAGGCGGATCGTGGTCATCCTACTAATCAGTACATCCCAGGCAGCAGGAGGAGAGGCGCACGCTATTTTCTCGCTTGATCCCAAGAACCTCTTCGGTTTTATTTCTATTTTTCAAGAAGGAGACGATGGACTGAGCAGAGCCGCACCATGGAGCCCCGGGTCTTACTGAGAGCACTGTGCTTGATCTTCGGTCTCGAAGCAGGTGAGAGGTCCCGGAGCTGGGGCGGGAAAGGCATGGTCCTCGCCTCGGGGCTGGGGGGACTGAAGTAGGACTGGAGTGGGAGGGAAGTGCGGGGCAGGCGCGGGTTCGGGTGCGGATTCGTTCCCAGCTCCTCCGGAGGCAGCGAGGCGGGTCACGCCCCTAGTCAGGGTTGAGGGCTGAGGGAAACTTTGCACCGAGAGGGGCTTCGTGTAGGGCGTGGGAATGGGACTGGGTGCTCCGCTATTTAAAGCTTGGCTGCTGGTCTCGGGTAGGGCTCTCCGTGCGGCAGAGGGAGTCGCCTCTCGTCACCACTTCCCAATATTGTCGCGAAGACGCGGCGCTTTGCTACCCTGGAGGAAGACGCTTGCATTTTAATGGAGCTTTTTCTTTCTTTCCTCCTCCTCCCCACTCCCACCAGTTTGGGGACTTGGGGTGGACCCCTCCCTACAGATCGACGTCTTCACAGAGTTAGAACTTGGAGAGTCCACGGCAGGGGTGCGCCAGGTTCCGGGGCTGCATAATGGGACGAAAGCCTTTCTCTTCCAAGGTATGGTCGGTGCAGTGAGTCCCCAGGGCGGTGTCAGTCCTGAGGGCCCCTGGAGGAGCGGGCCTGGCCGCTCTTCTAACTTTGTGTTGCCTCATGGATGACTGTCTGAGCTGAGGGCTCGGTGTGGGACGCACTGCCCATCTCTTTTTAAGAGGCTTGGTTTTTCTCCACTCCTTCCTTCTCCTTACTTTGTACTCTTAACAATGTAATGGAGAGTCCTTTAATTACCGAACAGAAACTCCCATGGCAGATGGTTGATTTTGGAGTCTGGGGAACAATGAATTATAACACAAACGCCTCATTTGGGTGAAATTGATTTAGGTAGGAAACGAGATCACTTAATCTTAGTTAAGACATTGACCTCTGAAAGTTTCAGGTGCACTGGTGCCCTACTGGGAGGCATTTCTTTATGGGGGTTTCTGGAAAAATAGTTTTCTGGTAACATTTATAGCTCTCAGTATTTTTACCTACTGCATATCACAAACACATTATATTTGAGGCAAGATCATCATTGAAAGATCATCATTCTTTCCTCATCACCAAAGATAAGAAAAAGGATAATATTCCTTTAAAATTATTTTGAAAATATTTCAAGTAAATATTAATCTAGGAATATACCTTATATCACTGTTAATTTATGTGTGGGATTTTAAAACTTTTTTGAAGTCAGTGGACATTTCAAATTATACTTAAATGCATTGTATAGTCAGAAGCAAATTTCAATGCAACTGAGACTTCAACTTTGATTTAGCAAAGCTTTGGAAGGTTGCTTGGTTTGTGGAAAGGTGCTGTAATATGAGCTTCTAAAAGGTAGCTAAACATGTACAGAGAGACGAGATTCACACATGGTGAAGTACAGATGAAAGCAAAAAAGAAGTGGAGTTTGGTTCAACATATCTGATGGATTAAAGCATCTTCTCTTATGCACGTAGATTTTCCTGTTGCCATTTTGGGGCCACAGCTTCACAAGAAGTGTAACTCATAATTATTAAAGAATTGGATATGCAAAATACCACCATTCCAGCACATCTGCTACCAAGAAATTGAAGTAACACAGAACTTGAGTGTTTCTCTCGTGGTGTCATTGCCTGTTACAGCCAGTATGTGTCACCATGGACAGTAACACCAAGCTCACAGTTGGGAATGGAGGAAACTCTGACATGTGTTGCATTTGTTTAGAACAAGTTTGATATTAACAGCAAATTAAAGTATAATTTTCTGGTTTTTAAAATTATCACTTTAATTTTCTTTTTAAATTAGCATTTTTATGCCAAATATTCAAGAGAATATGTACTTAAAGATTTTGTTTTGGAAGGTGGGACTTTGATATCGAATCCTTTAAAAACAGTGGTCAAATCTAACGAAGGAAATGAGGCTCCACTGTCAGCAAAATTTCAGAGTTGAATAGAAGTATCATTAGGGCTAAGCCTTTGTTTCATATAGCCCATCATTCAGTAAGTATTTACTGCCTGCTGTGTTTCCTTTGTTGTGTATTATTTTATTTTTATCTCTGATTTTCAGTCTCTCTAAAAATGAGAATGAAGTTATTTCAGGACTGCTAATTTGAGTCACTGGAAAGATTTACAGAATCTAAAGCATCTAATAAACAAATGGTATTGAAATGCTCTTAAAATTTCTGAAGGTCCTTTAACTTTTTTTAGTGTTCTTCCTGGCTCCCTCTGAAGAGTGCCTGAGCTGTTACAAATAGAAGCCTTCAGGACTGTATATTTTGTGTGAAATAGTTGGACAATTAGATATTGGAAAATTAGACAGTGCCTAGGAAATAGTCTCAAGAAGGATGTTTAGTATTTATTTCTGTTTAAATTGCCAACTTTTTCAAGGTAGACATTGTGTTCCAAATACATAAGGCACATGAAATATTTTCTTTGAATTGTCCTTGGTATCTAGGTATCAGTGTACATTGACGATTTGTTTCCTTGTTGATACCAAGCCCGATATTTAGACAGAGCAAATGCTTTATGAATATAATTTATGAAATTTGAAGATGTGGAATTTCACTTCCTGCCAAATTATGAACTTTGTTTCATATAGCCCATCATTCAGTAAGTATTTACTCCCTGCTGTGTTCTCAGTAGGCATTTATTACTGATGTATTGTTTATGCCCTAGTGATTTCTCTTATTCTAAGATTTGGGTTCTGAAATTGACCTTTGGCTCTTTATGGTAGTTCTGCATTACCTTGGAAAGGTCATTGCTCTGCTCTGAGGATGTGGGAGGTTTTGTTATAAAGTCAGCTCTGAGCTGGCTGCTTCACTGTGTTCCATGGGCTCAGACAGACAAAAGCTCTTAGGGATTTCATAAATCCCATTTACAATGAATTGAGGGTGCTACAGACATTTTACACTGTGTGTAAAATGCCATAGTAGGAATGGTAACAAATTATAAAACCTGTGAGATGCTCTAGAGAGAAGAGATTTTGAGCCATTGGATTTTTCCTGCAATACAAACCATCTGCTTCTGTCTCTTAGCTTTAAAATAAAGAAATCTCAGCAAATAATTGCCCAGTGATTTTTTATTTATTTAATATCACTTCTTTCTTTTGGGTACTTAATTTTTCTCTTTAGTGATTTCTGAGATACAATTCAGTGCTTTTTGAAACTCTGAATAATTTTTATAAATTATTGTGAAATATGAATTTACTACTAACATTTCATTATATGTGCATAATGAAAACATATAGTAATATATTTCAGAGTCATACCTTTTTATTGTAATAGTAATTATAGTATCACTAAAATGGTTTCATTGCTGCTGAAATTTAATTTATAACTGCTTTGGAAATGTAAGCAATAAGATGCTAAATTAAATAATCCCTGAATAAATGTGGCTTTCAATCTGTATAAATTACAATAATTTTCAAAAGACAAAAATGCCCAAGCAATAGTTTTGAATTCACATTAAGATCTTCTAGTGATTTCTAGCTATAATCTGACTCACAGCCACACCAATGCACTATTTATTTATTATTTAAAAACAGAGGCGTGCCAACAATGAAAAGACCGATGAAAGGTTATAGAGAGTTTTGAAATCTCAAGGACTAGTGCAATTATAAATAGGATTTTAGTTACCTTGTTTTAAAGTCTAGGGAATATTTTTTCAAGATAATGGTCATAATGTTCTTTCCTCTGTGAAAGTGAGAGATCAGAAATGAGAGTGTACAAAGGCAAAGATCTGGAACTTTCTACCAAAGTTAATATGGTTTTTAGATCATCTGGCCAGGTTCCCAAAATAGATAGTTTCATCTGTTGGCTTAAGAAAGTTTCTTCTGAAGTGTTCATAGATTTTATAATCTCCTTAATCCTTATAGGAGTAGATAAAAATCAAAGCATATTTTTCTTGAGTTAATAATTTAAAATAAGCTTGGTAATTATTTTTAAAGAAATTGAAGATTTAAAAGGAAAATAGTTCACAGGTCCACTCTCATGCCACTTTGATAATGGAATGAAATAAGGCCATTGACTTTAGCAGGTAATGGTAACTGCATTAAGGAAAGTGAGGTGGCATTAGATATTTGTCTTCAGTATGATGGTTGGTGGGCGTCTGTAAACTTAAGGGTGATGGTCATTAGTGCCCCAATAGTGTAGATTAGCACGATGATTATGACATGGGCTTAGAAACCAGATAGACCCAGGTAGAATCTCACTAGTTGTCTTTCTGTGGTGAGAGTACTTAATTTCTCTTAGCTTCAGTACCCTTGATTATAAAATCAACATTGTTATGAAGATTAAACATGTTCACTCATTGAAATAAACTATGTGTGCAACTACCAAATTGCTAAGTGTTAGGCATATAGCAGTGAAGTGTTCAGGACTTAGCTTTCCATTCATAGTTCCTTAAATAGCCATTAAGTAACCACACAGATAATTTAATCACCATTAAGATAAGTTATATGAAAAACTAAGGGTGTTATGGGAATCTGTATTCTAGTTTGGGTTATCAAGGGCCATGGAGACTGTCTTTGTCTTTGGGGAAGAGTCATTTATGCTGATATCTGAAAGATGCATGAGAGTATCTGGAGAAGAAAGGCTGAGGGAATTCTGGGAGGAATAAAATCATAGGCTAAGGAAATAACATGAGCAAAGGTCTTGAGCCTAGAATGAGCATGGTGCATTTGAGAACATAGAAGTCTAGAGTAGAGATATGGGAGTTGTGATATGCAATGAAGCAAAGGAGTAAAGCATGGACCAGGTTACACTGTAGACCATATTAACAACGCAGAATTGAAAAGTTGTTACTGTGCTAAGATGTGATGCTGTAGGCAGAATAATGGTTCCCCTAATGATGTTCATGAAGAGATTTTTGTAACCTGAGAACTTCGTTACATGACAAGGTGAAATTAAGGATGCTAATCAGCTGATCTTAAGATAAAGAGGCTAGCAGAGATTATCTGGTGTACTCTATGCATCACAAGAGTCCTTTACATCTGGAAGAGGCAGGTAGAAGAGTCAGTATCAGAGTTCTGTGATGTGAGAGAGACTAGACTAGCCATTGCTGGCTTTCAAGATGAAAGTGGGCTACTAGCCAAGGAATACAAGAAGTCTTTAGAAGCTGGAAAGCATAAGAAAAGGTGTTTTCCCTTAGAGTCTTCAGAAGGAACACAGCACTGATGACACCTTGATTTAAGTCTGGTTAGACTAATTTTGGACTTCCGACCTCCAGAATTATGAGATAATAAATTTGTATTGATTAAAATCACTAAGTTTATACTGATTTGTTTTAGCAACAAAAACTAATATGTATTTGGGTATATGGAAGTGGGGCACTTCTGTAGGAAATACCTAAAAATATGAATTGGGCAGTGGGCAGATAGAATTTTGAGGGACATGTTAGAAAAGGCCTAGATTGCCTTGGATAGACTTTCAGTAGAAATATGGATGTTGGAGGATTCAGAAGAAAGTGAAGAGCATGGTAGAGAAAAGCTAAATCACCTTAAACAACACTTAAATCATCATGAACAGACTGCTGATAGAAATGAGAACATTAAAGGCACTGCCAGTGAGGGCTCAGAGGGACATGAGGAACTGATATGTGAACTGGAGGAAAGAGGATCTTTGTTATATTCTGGGAGGAAAATTAGCTGAATTGTGTCCTGTGGTTAGGAGAAAAGCAATACTTTTAAACAATGACCTTGGGTATTTAGGTGAAATGATTGATAAAGTGCTGAAGGTGCACTCTAGCTTTTTCTTGTAGCTTATAGTAAAATGTGAGATAAGAGAGAGAGATTTAGAGAAGAATTGTTTAGTAAAAAGGATTCAGAGCTTGGTATTTGAGGAATCCTTAGCTCATCCAGATGACAAAAGATGTTATAATAGGAGATTCACTGTCAGGGATGGCTGCTCTGGACAGAAAACCAAGGTTGTGGCTGGAAAATCTTTCACTATTGTCTCAGAAGTATGAAAGGTTAGAGTATGCAGTTACAGTGAGGGCTCTTCGAAGGACATATGGTTCATGGATCCTCAACTACTTCAGCAGAGGCCAGGAATAAAGATGGAATTATCCAGAAAATATCTGTGGAGGAACTTTTTTTTTAAATCTATGGAGTAAATTTCCATCATATAATGGGAGATCTATAAGGGTCTTATAGAATATTTATAGAAAACTGGTTATCCATTTGTAGAAAAATGGAATTAGACCCCAAT
The DNA here is from genome assembly GCA_004027185.1 of Glis glis. NCBI lineage: Eukaryota > Metazoa > Chordata > Mammalia > Rodentia > Gliridae > Glis > Glis glis. The sequence continues at coordinate 57,618 of PVJS01006703.1, forward strand.
TTCTCACCCTGCACAAGAGTCAAATCAAAATGGATTAAAGACCTGGAAATTAGAACAGAGACTTTGCAATTACTAGGAGAGGAAATTGGGCCAATGCTCCAACATATAAACACTGGTAGAAACTTCCTCAATAAGATCTCCAAAGCATAAGAAATTAAAATGAAAATTAATAGTGGGATGGAGCCAGGCATGGTGGCGCACACTTGTAATCCCAGTACCTTGGGAGGCAGAGACCGGAGGATCCGGGTTCGCGGCCAACCTCAGCGCGCATGCGCACGCGATCTCTCTCTCTCTCTCTCTCTCTTTCTATCTCTCTCTCTCTCTCTCTCTCTCTCTCTCTCTACCTAGTGAGGCCCTCTGCAACTTCGTGAGACCCGGTTTCAAAAATAAAGCATAAAAAATAGGGCCGGAGGTGTAGTGCGGAGGTAGAACGCCCCTGCATTCAATCCCCGGTACCGCAAAAAAAAAAAAAAAATAGTATGGCATTAAATTAAAACGCTCCTGTGCAGCAAAGGAAAACATCAAGAATCTTAAGAGGGAGCTGACAGGATGGGAGAAGATCTTTGCCAGCTACTCCTCTGATAGTGGACTGATATCTAGAATATACAAAGAATTTTCTTTAAAATGACAAAAATTGCATGCATTTACCAGGTACAACAAGATGTTTTCAACTATGTGTACATTGTGGAATGGCCAAATCAAGCTGATTAGCATATTCATTACATCACATACTTATAATTTTTTGTGAGGAAAACACTTAAAATTTCTGTTTTAGCTATTTTCAAGAATATAATACATTATTAACTATTATTACAATGTAGTACGGTAGAACTCTTAAACTTATTCTAACTGAAATATTGTATCCTTTGACCATTTCCCCAATGACTCTTCTTCTACTATTCTACTTTCTGCCAGTATGATGTAATGGTTTGCATCTGGAATGTTCCCCCAAACATCATGTGTTGGCAATACAGTAGTGTTCAGAGGTGAAATAATTGAATCATGAGAGTTCTAACCTCATCGATGGATTAATCCGTTCATGGATTAATAATCTGAATGGATTGATAACTGTAAGCAGGTAGGGCATGGCTGGGGGAAGCAAGTCCATGGGGTGTGGCCTTCGGACTCTATCTGTCTCTGGTCACCTTCCTTCCTTCCTTCCTTCCTTCCTTCCTTCCTTCCTCCCTCCC
>PVJS01006704.1:0-58786 GCA_004027185.1 Glis glis
GGTCTCTGCCTCCCAAAGTACTGGGATTACAAGCGTGCGCCACCACGCCCGGCCCTGTACCCAATTTCTTTCTAAGTTTCCACATATGAGAGAAAACATACAACTATTCGCTTTCTGAGACTAGCTAATCTCACTTAGAATAATAATTTCTAGTTCCATCCATTTACCTGCAAATGGCATAATTTGTTCTTCTTTATAGTTGAGTAAAATTCCGTTGTATGTATATACCCCAGTTTTGTAATCCATTCAGCTTTCCTCTATTTCTTGGCTCATGAACCTGAAGGTAGGTTCCTAGAAGGTAAGAGCCAAGCCTTCTCCTCCAGTCAAGTTCACTGTCAGCATCAATGGATAGAAAAGCAGAGGGTGATAGGATCAGAGACAGAGATCCCTAAGGCCTTGGTTCTAGTTGACATCAACACAGAAGAGGAAGGTGCTGATTGGAAATTCTAGGTTGATCCTTTTTTAATCCTTGAAAAGAAATAAGTGGAGAAGAATATGATAATGCAAAGACTGTCATTAAAAGAGGGATTATAATTTTTTCTATATACCTCCAAAGAATGGAATGGGACCAGAAAAGCAAAGAACAAGAATGAGGATCTGGACTCAAAAGGAGGAACAGTGTTTTGCTCCTTAAGGATCTCTAGAAGTAGAGGGAGCTGGTGAGGGACATGATGGACTCCCAACTCTTGGAAGGACCTAGGCCAAGGTTGGAAGTCAGCCAGTCAGGAACACTGTTGAGGACTCTGGCTCTTCTGGGAGGTCTCTGAGTTTCCTTCCAAGTCTGGAATTCAGCAATTCAATGTACAGATAACTTGGGTTCTCTCCCTTTGAAACCAGAAAGGATTTCTTCCATCCACTTGGCTGGAGGCATTCTCTCCAATGAAGCCACCCCAAATAATGGCAAAAATGTCTTCCACCCCCAAGGATGGAACGAAGAGGAATAGTCTTATGTTATGTGACTTCCATCGGACCTATGAAAGACTTCCTCTCTGGTGAGCTTAGAAATGGATTTCAGTTGCCAGAAGGTGTTACTGAAGCACCCCTCTGGTGACCTTTGAGGAAAAGGTGGTCACCCATAAACCTCAGAGCTTTGGCTAAAGCAGTGTTGGAGACAGGGGGATGGACTTCACGGCCTCTTGCAGTTCCTGCCAGCCCATTCCAACTATAATTCTACGATAAAACCATTAGAGGGCCCAGAGGTGGTTTAGCCTCATTTCTCCCATTCTGGTGATTGAACACATTTTTTTAAACCCAATAAACCCTAAACCATAATTCTTTTACAGCAAAGGGTAGGACAGGACAGTCATGCACAGTTTGGAGCAAGGGAGTTGCGGGGAGGAGGTTAAAGGGAGAGGTAGGTTTGTTTAGATTGCGGTGGTCCTTTTTCATTTGGGGTTGGTGGGTGGGGGGTGTTAAATGTGAAGTTTGATGACTGAACAAAAGCCGAGCAAATGAGAAAAAAAGAATGTGAAAAAACTCAAACCTGCAGTTTTCTGATACACAGAAGGAAAACCCAAACTCCGCTCATTATGGCGCATATTTATGGCAGATCATAACATTAAATTACAGCTCTGCAGCCTCAGCCAGGACTCTGGAGCTCTTCCCATGTGCTTCCAATTAAGCACGTTTGAAGTCGCTCTGGATATTTATTTGTAGGGGATTTACTGCGCAGAACGATTAAAGTTTGTTCTTGTTAGGAGTTTGGGGCTAGTTTTGGGGGTGGGTGAGATGGAAAGGGAATGAGCTAGAGAGAGGAAGGGGTCTGCAAGAGTACCCCAAATGAATATATGTGTATGTTTTAAAGTGCACACAAACACACACACACAAGGGCCCTTTGTTTTCAATATGGTGAGGGGCCAACATCCTTGACTGTGATTTTGTTTATAGGAAATCCTTTATAATGCACGTTTAGTGTTTCCATATGGAATTCTCATAGGATGTTTCCCCACACCACCCTCCCCCCACCCCTTTTTTTATTTGGATAAGGCAAGAGAAAAGGGACTGTACATTCCAAAGATTCATAGTCATTCCGGATCAAATTCAATGGATTTTGGCAAGAGTTGAAAAACCCAGATGCAGGGCTTCAGCCTCCCGCTGAGCCGCCTCCAGCTACGAGTGTCTGGTGGAGTCACTTTGTAAAATCATGAAAACCCTATTAAATTCATGAAATATGATATACTGTCGTTTCGGACTAACTTTCCATTGAACTGTCCACGAAGAGAGACTTTGGTTAACTTGGTGGAGAAGGGGGAGGTGGCGAGGCTGGGGCACAGCAGCAAGGAGGGAGGTGCTGTTGGAAAGAGAGTGTAGTATCAGGAATTCTGAAGAGGTTGCAAATTTCTAGGTCTGGATACAAGAGCTCCTGGGACCCCAACCCAGCCAGTGGTCACCATGATACCACTCCCAAGTTCATGAACATCCTACTGTGACCAGTTTAACTGCTGGGATAATTCATTTTGGAGCCCATGAGACTCCAGCAATCTTTGGCAGACATGTAGGTTCCGCCCCTTCTCCCCCTTGTTTTACAGCTAAAGGAGAGAGAGAGAGAGAGAGAGAGAGAGAGGAGAAAGAGAGAGAGGGGCTGACTTGCCCAAGGTCCAGCAAATTGAAAACCCAGGGCTCCTAAAGCCCAGTTTGGTTCTTTCCACCAAAGCATAACCAAGGTGGAGATCCTTAGTGTGGCTCCATTCAGAGCTGCTGACAACACAATTTTTTGCATGAACTCACAGGCGCAGATTCCCCCCAGCTATGAAATATCCTACCTACCCTACAAAAGAAGTTGGGCACTCTCAGTTCATTTCCTATTGAACTATAATTCACATCATAAAACTATTGCATGTTGACTTTCAAACAGAACAGAGTGAGGAGTCCCTGGAGGTGAATTGGTTTTTCTTTCTGGAAACCACCACAGGACATGGGCAATTGCAGGGCTCATGTGTGCGTGCAGAGTTTGCCTTGCAGGAAGCCACATGGGGCCCTCCTTCCCCATGTCCTGGCACCCTAGAGATCTAAATCCAGGTCTCTGGAATTCAGCTGTGTACATAAACATCAGGACCCATGCATCACCCAGGCAGTGGTCCCTGAGGTGGGAATGTCACACCATGCAACTGGCAACCTCTCTGCCCCAGCAGCCAGGGGCAGCTTCATGCATGAGAAATGATCAGAATAAAGCTGACACTATTGAGTGCCTACAGTGTGCTAAGGCTTGGTTGTAAGGGCCCCACGTGAATTAAATCATGCCATCCTACTAACAACCCCATGAGGTAATGATACTGTTATCCCCGTTTTGCAGATAAGAAAAGGGAGGCAAAGCCTGGCATGGCAGTGCACGCCTATAATCCCAATACTTGGGAGGCTTAGACAGGAGGATCGCAGGTTCGAGGACAGCCTCAGCAACCTAGCAAGACACTGTTTCAAAACAAAAAATAAAAAAGGGCTGGGGATGTTGAGCTACCTGTTAAACCCAGGTAGAATGTCCCTGGGTTCAATCCCCAGTACCACACACACGGAGGGAAGGAAGGCAGGCAGGAAGGCAGGAAGGAAGGAAGGAAGGAAGATGGGGCAAGTTACCCAAGGTGTCATACCCAACTAAGGTCACATAGCTGACATAAGTGACTGAACCAATACTGGAACCTCAGCAAGACTGCACCAGAGTCTAAGCTCTCAAACTGCCTACCACCCTCCCCACTCCCAAAGTGCACCCAAAGGCACAGACCTGAAGACCAGATGTCAGTCACTGAAGTCTTAATTCTCCCATGTCTTACCCCCATTGCAGGTGTATTTTTAAAATTATTTCACACTCTGTCCTTACCTTTTAGATATGCAAATACCCCTGGGAATGGTAACACCTGAAGTAATTCTACTCACCCAGCCTTCTCCATCTGTAGTGGGCACAGGCTTTCCCCAGCAGTCCTGCTTAAATGCAGGTTTCCATTCAGAGCTCTGTGGAGAGCCTGAGAATGCACATGTCTCACAAGCTCCCTAGTACTGCTGCAGGGCCCTGGCACACACTTACAGAAGCAAGGCTCTAGACTGTTTAGCTGATGGCTTTCCTCCATCAATACAGGCACGCACAAGAGTCCCGGGTGTCTGGGGTGAAAGCACCTGTAGAAGAGACTGAGTGATCCAGACACATTTCTTCAACTTCACAGCTGTGGTCTAGGATAGCCCAACTGCCACCTATCAGCAGAACTACTAGATCTCCAAGCTTCAAGTGCCAGGTACTGGAAGACAGGGACAATAAGCCACTAGAAGCCCTTTGATTTTAATCTTTGATGAAGCAAGCAACAGCCGATGACACAGAAATGGAGAGTCCAATATCTCTATACCCTCAGCAGGAGCAGTAATTAATGTACAGTAACCACTGGGGTCAAGAACAGTCAGCACCAAAGGCCCAGCTTATGTCTTGGGGGAGGACCTCTGACCGAGAGGAACTGGCCTAGAGATGCTGTTCCACCTCCTTCCACCTCCTTGCTTGGCAACTTGGAGCAGACGTTTAACTCTCTAGCCCCATTTTTTGACATGTAAAAATGAGAAAATTGCACTAGATGATTTTTCAACTTCTCCCCTCCTTCCCACCCCAAACCATAAGGCTACACGATAAGAACTACACAATAAAACAAAATTCAACCAATTGTCTGAATGTCTGGATATTCTGATGTCATAACTGCCAATTCCACACATCAAAATGTCAGATGGAAGCTGGGCATGGTGGCGCACACTTGTAATCCCAGTACTTGGGAGGCTGAGACAGGAGGATTGCAGGTTCGCAGCCAGCCTCAGCTACTTAGTGAGGCCCTCTGCAACTTAGTGAGACCCTCTTTCAAAATAAAGAATAAAAATAGGGCTGGGGGTGTAGCCCGGAGGTAGAATGCCCCTGGGTTCAATCCCCAGTACCCCCCCAAAAAAATGTCAGATGGAACCAGTCTCATTTCCAGCTGGAGGCTGAGCGCCATAGAAATACAGCTTCTACAAGAACCTGGGCACCCCATTCCCAGCCTACATCTTAGGGGGAAAGATGCAAGAAGGTTGGTTCCCCATAGTTGTCAGGCATCCTACTGGAGACCTGAGACTAGAAGGAAGGAGTCTGGCCCCTTGGTCTCTGCTTCCCAGCCAAAACACACTGGATCGTATTTCTACCAGCTCTGTGTATTCCTTGCACAGCCAAAAGAAACAGGCATTTGAGAGCGAGAAGGGGCAGCACTTGACCCCTGGCCCATTCTGTCTGACTCTCTCTGACAAGGGGAGGCAAAGCACTGTGGCCTAATGAGGGCCAGGGAGGCCCAGTAGACAGTTCAAGTCCAATAGAGCTGGACCCAAATCCTAGCTCTCCCATATGTGGGCTATATAATTTCAACCTCTGTCATCTTTAGCCTTATTGTTAGTGTTATTCCCTACGAAACAGAGTAAGCAGGCAACAAGGTGAAGTTATTCCTCAAAGTGATTGTTGGCCATACATAGATTCTCCAGACCTCTCTCTAACCTAAGTCCAAAGGGACCCTTTGGAATCTGCATTGTCAAACAAGTAAAGACCCTGCTAGGCACTGTGGTGCATACCTGTAATTCCAGTACTTAGAAAGTTGAAACAGGAGGATTGCAGGTTCGAGGACAGCCTCAGCAACTTAGCAAGACCCTATTTCAAAACAAAAAAAAATAATAAAGGGCTGGAGGCCTAGCTCAGAAGTAGAATTCCCCTGAGTTCAATCCCCAGTACCAAAAAAAAAAAAAAAGACCCAAGGTCCACAGCTGTTCAATAAAAACATAATGTGAGCCATCAATGTGAGTTGATGTGAGCTTGTGGGGAGGGTGGTAAGACTGAGCCCTCCTACCATCTCCAGTGACCCTCCAGTAATATTAATAACAATAAAAATCCTACGAATAATGTTCTTAGCTATGGTGACTATGCATTTTCTCCATCTTATGTAAAAGAGAATAAAAGAATTTTTAGAAAGCTGTGCTGTTTCTACTGATCGCTATCCTTCCAGCTAAGTGATCATGCCATATCAATGCAACTTTAAGACACCAGGACCCTTCTCCTCTTCCAGCTACACTGCTCCCCCTAAGCTCCTTCAAAAAAAGAAAACAATCTTCAGAAGTGTAGCTGACTAGCATAGAGGGCACTGGGCAGCCCAAAAAAGCACCTGCCAGAGTTTCTCAACTAATGAAGTGTTTAGTGATATATACTTTTAAATTTTTATTTAAATGGGAATCTCAATTATCAGAGATAGGGTGCTGTTTGAATACAGACAACATGAGTGTGGGGTTTGGAAAACAGAGCCAGGGCATTAGGGAACAGAAGGGAAGGGCAAACTTGCATGGCATAGGTCATTCCTTACTAGAGTGAAGGATTCAAGAAAGACCATGGTGTGGATGACTCAAACACGGGGTATTAAGCTAGAGGGAACTGGGACACAACATTAGGAGATGCAGGATAGCAATGAGGGAATAAGTGTAAGACACATTCCAGACGCTTGGACATTGAAGTTCCAGGGAAACCAGGGCATGGGGTCGGAAAGCAGAATTTGCACACTGTGTGGCCTCTTCCAGTCAGAAAGTGGCACTGCAGGTGTCCTCCAGGAGCCTCAAGGGTCGCCTGCCCAGCTTTCTTCATTCCTCATTTCATCCTTAGGAATTTCAGGGTCCTGCTTATCCCTTCTCACCTCCCTGACCCCTTCCTCTCCTCTCTCTACTGGACCAGTTGCTGCCTCTGCTAACAGAGGCATCTGGACAGAGGGATGGCCCAGGGCAAAGTGGGGATAGCCTTGCATGAGACTAGGCCCATCACGACTCTTGGGACTGTGCCTGTGTCTCCCTTGAAAAATTCGAGATAATATTCCTAGCCTGCTAAGGCCAGAGACTGATCTGGATGTTTCCTAGCTCTAAATTCTGCAAATCTTGGAAACAAGCCAGAACTCTACATATATATCTTGTCACCAATATGAGATTCCCACGTACAGACTTGTGGTTCATCCCCACCTTGACTAGAACACCCTCACTGGGACCTGTATTGTCAAACAACTAAAGACCCAGTCCTAGGACCAGAGTTGCCAATGATGACTCACCAATGTGAGTCAAGGTGAGCTCGTGGGGAGTGGAGAGGATTTAGTTCTCCCACCATATCCAACAATCTTCCAAAACAATAAAAATGTTAATAACAACAAAAGCCCAAGAATAATATTTTTAGATGTAGTGTTTACCTCAATCTTAGGTAAAGAGTGAATAAAAGGATTTTTAGGAAACTGCAATCTTTTTAGAAAACTTGAAACTTTCAGTCAGAACAAGCTCCTACCAGGCAGCCACCTGTCTTTATTGAGCATCCTTCCCCAAGTCGCCTCTAACACACACACACACACACACACACACACACACACACACACACACACTTCCACCTCTGTGAGATTTTACCCCCTTACAGAGAGGACTGCTTCTTTCACCAGAACATAATTCTTTCCTCTTTCCAAACCCTGTCCAGACTTACTCTTTCACAAAACCAGTCTGCATTAACCACCCCCAAATCTGAGCTTCTCATTTATTTAACAATCTTTTGAACATTTTACCTACATTGAAACTGCCTTTTTACATTATTTCCTGCACTATGAAAATAATAATATGCTTTATATACTTTCAATGTGTTTGTATATCTGCTAGAACTCTAAGCATAATGCTATGCCAAAAGCAAGGCTTCAGTAAAAATGAGCCAGAAAAATCACCTTCACTCTGTCTCTTTGAGGAATTAATAATAGTTAACATTTATTTAGCACCTAGTATGTCTGGCACTGTGCCAAGCACTTCATATGCAATTTCTCTTTTCATCAATAACTATACAAAAACATTATTTATATTCCCATTTTGTATGTATATATATATACACAAAAATATAACATACACACAAAAGATATTTACATAAAAAATATATGCTGTGTGTGTGTGTATGGGTGTTTGTGTGTGTGTGTGTGTGTGTGTGTGTGTGTGTGTGTGTTGGTGGTGGTGGTACTGGGGGCAGAACCCAAGGGCATTCTATCTCTGATCTACACCCCCAGCCCTTTTTTATTTTTTATTTTGAAACAAGGTCTCACTAAGTTGTTGAGGCTAGCCTCTAACCTGTGATCCTCCTGTCTCAGCCTCCCAAGTACTGGGATTACAGACATGCATCATATTTTTTTAAGTTGAAGCATAGAATGTTCTAAAGCATAAGGCAGTCTGACTTCAAATACCACCCTTTTCCTTTTGCCACTGCATTGAGCTATCTTTCCACTTAACCATTGACTAAACTGAGGTACCCAGGCATTCAGTAAATTACTCAGTCATTTAGTTGGGGTTAGAACCCACATACTCTCCATCAGTCTCATGGTCTCTTTCAAGCTGTGAACTTGACTTCTCCCTTTCATGTATATATAAAAAAAAAACCAGCAAAGAATGTCATGCCAGGAAGAGCCTCTATTTCCCCTTCTATAAAAATAGTCGTAATTTGCTAGCAGGTTTGCTGTGAGGTTAAGGATGGACATTGCCAGGCAGGTGCCAGGTGTTCCATTATTGGCAGCCCCCAGCTTCTTCCCTCCCTCCCAGTCAGGGTCCCTCCCTTGCACATACTCCAAAGCCTTGGACATTCTTGTTCAATTTGCCTGACTCAATCTCTGATGTTTGGAGCCAACGTCAGACTGAGCCAGCAGCCCCCTGCACATTTATTATGGAGGTTCCCCCCTCACCCACCCCACACACAATCATGAAGATGCAGCACAGAAATGATATCATGGGTCCCGTGTTGTTCATGCTTCACGGAGTCCCTTATGCTAAGAAGTGCAGAATGTATCTCAGAACATGAAAGCCACCCATGACAGACCAGAGGAAAGCACCTGCCCCTCCCTCTCTCCACCAGGAACCTCCCCAACCCTCCTTTAAACTCTGCAGCCCAGTCACTCCTCCTGTCTCGCCTGGTGGCATCAGGCTAAGTTAATTAATGTGGGTAAACCGTGTGGAAACACGGAAGCAGCAAAAATTGGCTTTGCTATCTAGAACAAAATTAGTCTCGCCCACAGGACTCCTGGGCTGGATTTTGGTTAATGGAGGCATGAACAGATAAAGCAGAATCTTTATCCAACACACTGCAGATATACTTAAAATCCTTACTAGGGAGCAGAGAGATATCAGAATTAAAAGAGAAGGAAGGTGGCCAGAATAAGCATTTCTGGTGAGGTATTAAGCCCAGAGGGAATTGCCCAGAAGATGGACAAAGGAAAAGGTTAAGTTACAAAGTGAAAGCTGTGGGGCTGTGTGGGTTTGGGTCTCTCTGAGAGGAAAGAGGCAGTTCTACCCTTTGAATATGTGGATGTGTGGATTTACATACACACACACACACACACACACACACACACACACACACACACAAGTCTGGGGAATACACGTTCATTTCCCAGATACTCATCTTGCTGCCTGCCCCTCCACACAGCTCCTGATAAAGAAGCTGGGTAGAGGCACCCTTGTCTGGAGAGCAAATGTGGCTGCAGGGACCCAGGTGGCCTGCCAGGCAAGGGTTGGGTTACCATCCTGTCATAGCTGCTGTATAGTCAGGGTTCAACCCAAAAAGCAGAGCCAGTAAGATATAGATATAGATATAGATATAGATACACAGATTTGTTGCAAGGAGCCTATGTGATTGTGGAGTTGGCGCCATGAGCCTGAAATCCACTGAACCCTTGGGTGCAGGGTGAAGCTGTCATCCACCAGCAGAATTTCTCTTTGCCCAGGAAAGCTGTAGTGTTGTTTCTGAGGCTTTCTACCTGATTGTATCAGGCCCACCCACACCAACAAGGAAGACCTCCTTTTCTTAAATTTAACTGATTCTGGGCCTTGGTCACATCTACAAGGCACCTTCCCACCAAACCTGGGCCAGTGTTTAATTGATGAACTGGAGACTGTTGCTTCACCAAGATGACACATAACATACCCATCACTACTGCTCAGCACTCAGCCCTGCCTGCCTCCTCTGCTGTCAGACCCTCTATGGCCTCCTGAAGCCACCACTACTGGCATGGCTCTCTGGTGTCCCAGTCTCCTGGGAGTGGTCCTTATGCTGTCTGTCACAGTCCCATTCAAACCCCAAATAGATCGCCAAGAAAGGCTGATGGTACATTTTCTTATAGTTAATCGTCTCTTCTCAAGTGAGCCCCAGAAATGGCCTCCAACCTGGCCTCCTTGCTTCCAGATCCACATTGGTATGAGTGTATTTCTAAGCTGTCCTCCCGCCCAGTTCTTTCTGTGCTCAGACCCCACCAGCGGCTGACCACCAGTCTTCCAGGTAGATGCAGTGTGCCGCAGAATGGCATCCATCTGTTTCTCAACCTGTCCAGCTTTCTCTCTTTGCTGCAGCCACCCTGTGCCTCTAGGGTCCCTGGAACTGGCCATGCAGGCTCAATCCAGAGCCCAAAGACCATGTGCTTCTCTGACCATCACCCATGGCTTTTACTCCCATTGAAGACAGACTCCGGAGCCCTCTATACCTGTGTTCCTTCCACAGGGTCTCTCCTCACCCACATAGGACAACCTATGTGCCAGCACTAACCCATAAGCATCACATCCTTGTCCCCATCGCACGCAGGGCCTGTCCCCACATTAATCGAGCCTACAATCAACATGTTGGTTCAATGAATGGACAGACTGTTTGTTAATAAAATGATGTCAGCTCCCTCCTTCCCCTCTCCAGCTCCTCCAGAAGCCTCCTTGCTTCCTTCTCTTTCCATAGTCCAATCTGAAATTTATTGGGGTGAGGGAGTGATTTTTGCTTCCCCTTCTCCCTTCCCTGCCAATTTGAGAACTGTTCTGAGCATTAATCATGTCATAATAATTCATGATATAAAAGTTATGGCTTGAGACAGCAGGGCCTGCCACAGGAACTGAAAAGCACAGGCTGGCTGCAGCCAAGCGGGTGAGGTGGGCGGGTGATAGGCAGGAGGACACCATTAGGAGTGCCAGAGTCACCCCGCAGGTGCAGGAGCCTCTGAGGGTCTCAGTAGGGAGGGACAGGCCATGTTATATCTTAGAAACATCCTCCATGGGCATGGGCAGTGTGTGGATGGGCCAGGAGGCTAGGTATGGGATTATTTCAGGAAAACACCTGCAAAATGATGAGAGACAGAACTAGGTGAGACCAGAAGGAATCGGTAGGATTCACTTGAGGATACAAATCTATGATGAAAATGGATAACTTGCCTGTAAGTGTAGATATCCAGACATTTTTTATTGGTGCATTATAATTATATGTACTAGTAGGGTTCAAATTCATACAAACAGACATGTACACAGATTTTGTTATGATTCCCTTCAGGTCCCACCCCACTACCCACCCCTCTCCACATATAACAGCTAAATTGGTAGTGAGACCTTCGTACATGGGCACAGCATAATTTGAATGGTTTCATTCATTGATTCTTCCTTTCCCCTTCTCACCTCCCTCCCCCATCCCCTTCCGCTATTCCACTGGTCTCTTTCCTGGATTATCTAAAGTCCCTTTTGTTTCCTAGTTTCTCTCTAGATTCCACATGAGAGATAAAACATTCAACTCTTGACTTTTTGCAACTGACTGATCTCACTTAGTATAATATTCTCTAGTTCCATCTATTTTCCTGCAAATGACATGATTTTGTTGTTCTTTATGGCTGAGTAAAATTCTGTAGTCTATAAAGAACATTCAAAACTTAATACTGAAAAATAATCCAATCAAAAATGGCCCATTAAACTGAATAGATACTTCTCAACAAAAGAAATACAAAAGGCCAATAAATATTTGAAAAATGCTTAATATCATTAGCAATCAGAGAAATGCAAATCAAAACCACATTGAGAGTCCACCTAATTCCAGATAGAAAGGCAACCATCAAGAACACAAATAATAATAAATGCTGGCAAAGATGTGGGGAAACAAGAACTCATATACTGTTGGTAAAACTGCGAATCAGTACAACCACTATGGAGATCACTACAAATGTTTCTCAAAAGACTAGGAACGGAGCCACCATATGAACCAGCTATACCACTTCTTGTTATCTTTCCAAAAGAATTAGAATACTATTATAATACATGCATATCCATGTTTATAGCAGCACAATTCTCAATAGCCAAATTATGAAACCAACCTAGGTTCCCATCAACAGATAAATATATAGCATACATTTTTAAAGAAGAAATTACTTTATAGTTGCCATCCTTTATCTATTCATTCAACAAATACTATTTTCATATATGACTAGATACAGGCCCTCAATAGTGAGCAAGATCTGGTCCCTGCCCTCAGGGAGCCTTCTTCCCAGCGGGCACATGATGGAATGTCAGGAAGTGGTATGTGCTTTGAGAAAGGTAGCACAAAAAAGAGATGGGCAGTCAAGTGCCCTGGCACACACCTGTAATCCCAGCAACTCAGAAAGCTGAGGCAGGAGGATCACAAGTTCTAGGTCAGCCTGGGCCACTTAGCAAGACCTGTCTCAAAATAAAAAATAAAATAAAGAAGAGCTGGGGGTGTAGGTCAGTAGTAGAGCACCCCTGGGTTCAATCTCCAATGCCAAACAAAAAGGAATAGGCAGTTGGAGTTGGAGGGAATAGGGATGTGCTGTGATCGAGAGGGTGCCTGGAGAATGCCTTTCTAAGGAGAAGCCACAGGGCTAACCAGCGAGGGGGGTGATGTTCTCAGCAGAGGGAATGGCAGGTGCAAAGGCTCCCTGAAGTCAGGGACCAGATCTTGCTGGTCTCTGACAAGGGGAAAGAGATGACATCAGAGAAATAGTCAGAGGGCTGTCATAGAGACTAGTGGGCCCATGGAAGGACTTTGGCTTGCGTCTGAATGAGCTGGGATGTCACTGGAGGGCTTTGGAGCAGGGGAGGAATTCGTGCTGCATATTCAATGGACCACTCCAGCTTCTGGGTGAAGAATTATGAAAGCAGGCTCAGGAGAAAGCAGAGAGACTGGTCTGGAGGCTGTTCACATACTCCAGGAGAGAGAGGACAGTGTGCCTTGGGCTCAGCCACTCAGTGGTAAAGGTGATAAGAAAGTCAATGGCAGGTGTATTGCAGAGGTGGAGTGAACAGGACTTGCTGGTGCACTGGGTGTGGGGTGTGAGTGAGAGAGAAGCCTGAGCAGCCATGCAGGTGGCAGTCCCTTTGAGATCAGGGAGCCTCCCAGGATTGAGGAAGGTGCAGGCCGGTCAGTGCACATGGGACAGAGGGGCTCCTCACGTCTTGCATTTCACTACACACACCTCTCAGGACCTGCCACCCATACATTTATGGTCACACAGGTACTGTGGAGGCCCCGAGACCCAGAACATCCTCACATGCCTTCTGATCAAAACCAAGTCAGCTGGGGCTCGGCACTTGATGTGCATTTGTCCATGCAAGGCATCTCTGCTGTGCTTTACCATCATAATGGATTGCCCAGAGCCCCTGTTCCCTGCTTGAAATTGTCTATCTGTGGAGACTGATAATAAGACATTTGAGACATGGGAGCTGAACTGGGGGAGGGAGCAGAGATGGGGCACTGTGGGGCGGGAGTGCTCGGGGGCAGGCCCCACATCTCCCTCACCTATCTTTGGTGGTTTGTGTCAGCAGGACCACATTATGACTTGAGGGGGCCCCAGGCACTGTGCTTTAGTAGGTTCCTTCCTCCATAAAAAAATTAAAAATATTTTATGACTGTGCTGGTATCAAGACAAATACACGCTTACTGGATTCTGTGCACTTTTTAATTTTGATTTTAAAAGAAATTAAAGCATTTTCATGAGCCCCTAAATGTACCACAGGGTCTAGGCACTATAGTTGCTGTACCCAATGGTTCAGATGGCACTGTGCATAGGAAGGAAAAGAAGTGGGTCTGGATTAGCCATAGTCTGGATTGTCCTGACCTTCCAAGGATCCCACCCTCTGCCCCCTAAATTCCCCGGCTCCTCAGCTTTCTAAGGAGTTGCAAAATCAGACATCCCTCTGCTACTCCTCGCACTACATCCCTGAGACTCTAACTGAAGCATGCAGACCTCAGCCTTCATTTTTAACTTTCCTATCCCAAGGGAAGGCTCTTCCCCCACCTATAACATTAAACTCATTTTCCTCTTCTGGATCTCTTCCTCTCATCAAATCATGACTGGTGTGTGCAGCCACTGGTCTCCAAAAAGTGGCCATAAAACCATAATGAGTAGGGAGATACCAATGTGAAAATGACAGAGAGAAAGTCATAAACATCCAAATAAATATATAAATATAAACAAGTCTATAAACTGAACCCTGGAGGTATTTTAAACGCGTAATGTAGCATTTATATCTCTTACTTGGTGCAGCAGAATTTTCAAAGGAAATTCATTCAATTCTATTGCTTACACCCCTAGCCCCCATCCCAGAATAATCACTAATAACCAGCACAATTACCACCTACCCCCTGATTGAGGGTTCATTTCAGAAACTCATTCTCGAATTCATTATCATGCTGGCAATGAGTTGAATCGCAGAGGATGTGGCCACAGGACAACTGGGTTCGGTGACATGCCTGACACAGGCCAAGCCCCGACATGCCCTATTATGAAGGTAGTTAACTCTTTACCACCTGGCTGGGCAGGAAGAAGCAAGTCAGGACTGAGGAAGAGAGCAGATGATTCTGTTTTGTTATGAATTTGATGGGTGGAGGGGCACCCTCCCATGAAGCATGGCTGTGGCCCTCCCCCTGCAGAGTGAAGGGAACAGAACAGGACAGATCTGCCCTAAAGCAGGGACCCAGGCACTTTGCAGAGCTTTGTAGGTGCTTGTTTATCTAATCCCCGTGACAGTCCATGAAGCAGACATAGAACTAATGAGGCCCAGTGCTAAATAAAAATATGGGGCCCTTGCTCAAAAAGCAGGGAAAATGAGCCACAGTTACAGATGCTAAAGCACATAACTTTTTCTTTTGTGCTCTCTCTCGCGCGCGCCCTCTGTGTCATAGTGTTCTCACTCTTTGCAAAGGGCCCACTGCCTGACAGGTCCCCCTCCTACCAGCCATCAGACTGACGCTCCGTAATCGACCAGGAGTGTAGGAGCTGAGGCAGGGTTCTCCCCTCCTCACAGGCCCTCCGTCCTAACCCTCAGTGAACAGGCTCACCTAACCCACAGTGAACAGGCACAGCTCTAGGATACGCTTGGTGCCAGGATTGAGCGAAGATGCTGCAGTATACACGCATCCAACTGTACCTCTCCCCAACACCTGTGCACAGCTCCACACAGGAGAGCAGCCATCACTGGGAAGAATGCTGGCCAGGAGGGTGAGGCTGGGAAGGGTCCTGGGGACCAAGAGACAGGGGAATAGGCAGTGGAAAACCAGCAGAGGCTGAGGAGGTGGGAGAAGTCTAAGCAGAGGACCCAAGCTGGGATTCAATGGTCCATGCTCTACACAAATTCAAGATTTTTGAATAATTGAAGATATTTGCATTACTATGAATTTTGAGGTGGTGACTGTAAAGCCCTTTTGCATGCAGGGCCATGTGCAGTTTTGCTGTGCTGGTAGCACACCCATGAAACTGTAACCTGCCCAAGGCCATGACGTGAAGAAGTGGAGAGACTGAGACAACATCGCAGTCATCTGCCACCACTCCGTTACCTCCTCCATTACCACTTTCTGCACTGTCCCTCATTCCTTGAAGCCCAGCTGCCTCCTCTCAGGGTGATCAGGGCTGCACTGTGTGGTCTAGGGAAAAGCAAAACAGAGTGTACTGCCCAGCCTGCACCACCAAGCTGACTTGGTTAGAAACTGGCTTTGTAACCTTGGGCAAGTCATTCAGCCGCTCTGAACTTTAGTGCAACCTGCCACACAGGGCGCTGAAGAAAAAACCCACGGGGTCATAAAGAGCATTTATATCCAAGTATTTAGTGTCTGGCAGGAGAGCCCTAACCAGGACCTTGACCACCAGCCATCTCCTCCTTTCCCAGGCTTTTCCCCAGCCCCCTCTAAGCCACTGATCCTCGCCCTGAATGAACCAGGAGGATAGTGTGCATGCTTTGCAGTGTAACTGCTCTGTGACCACACAGTAAGAGAGGGACAGGTTGAACCAGTTCTCTGCTCAGGTCTTAAGGCTGTAATATTTTCTGGGTCCATGTGCAACTACTTTGATTTCGTTGTTTTAATTCCAGTGGGCTTTTTCCCTCTATCTATTCAGTCCACTAGGCTAGCTCTCTCCATAAATGGCCCAAAAGGAATCCCCCAGCCCAGCCTGAGTGGATGTTTGCTGAATGAATGTCATTGTGGGGGGAGGGGCAATGTCTGCATAATGTTTCTCCTCAAATCCATTGATCAGACTGACCCATTAGTAGGCACTGACCTGAGGCATGACCTTGGATCACAAGGTGACCCTGAGCCTTTACAATTTTACTCCTGAACTAGAGTGACTTGCACCTCCTTGGACAAGGTGGAGAGTATTTTCTTTGGTCTTATCCAAGGGGCGTCTGTTTTGGTCATACCGGCTGACAGATCTGAACAGCAGAGCCTTTAGCATTAGCCATTGTACCAACTCACATCAGGTGAGGCATACACAGCTGTATGTGATGTCTGGGCATCTCCTTTCTGGGATCCAGGGCCTGCTATAGTAGTTCCAGCTCCCCACCCAAACAAGCCAAATGTATCCAAAACCCACCAGAACAGGTCTAAACATCAGCCAGGGAAGCTTATTCCATGAAATAGAAAAAGTTGGATCATCTAACAGCCAGTGTTTATGAAGATTAAACAAGGGAAAAGGTGTAAAGTGCTCAGCACAATGCCCAGTACATAGAAGGTAGGCAACTAATGTCAGTCCCTAATGAAAATGTAATCTCTCATGGAGAGAGTTAGTAGAGTGATTTGTCCTTCATCCCTCAGCAGGAATTAGGGAGTATCTGTCCTAGAGAAGGAGAGTTATGAGAGCTTTGTAGACCCCAATGAAGGTTGGAGGAAGATGAAGAAGGAATGAGAGTTAGGATGGGGTGTCAGGAACAAGAATTACAGTAAACCAAAAACCCCTTTCCCTACCTCATGGCTTGTCTGTGGGCTGGCTCTGGCCTCACCCCAAGCATGGGGTTAGCGCAAAGTCGATGGTATAACGTGAAAAACACATTTATCCTCATTCAACCCACATTACTTTCTATTGCTTCTCTCTTTCCCAGAGCCTAAAAACATGGAACCATGTTGGGGTACATAAGTTGGTCTTTCCTCAAGAAACTTGGATCTTTATAAAAGATCAGAAGACCCAACAATTCACTCAGGTTCTTTCAAAGAACTTTCCTTTGAAAGGATTCTCTTTTTGAATCTCATGACCAAAAGGCTTGTCCTAGCCAGGCGTGGTGGTGCATGCTCACAATCCCAGTATTTGGGAGGCTGAGACAGGAGCATCACAGATTTAAGGACAGCCTCAGCAAATTAGCAAGGCCATCAGCAACATAGCAAGACCCTGTTTCAAAACAAAATATAAAATAGGGCTGGGGGTATTGCTCAGAAGTAGAACAGTACTCGGTTCCATCCCCAGTACTGCAAGCAGTCAAACAAACAAAAGGCTTGTGCTTCCTCATTGTACAATGCAGACTCTTGAGTGCTTTTTCCAGAGCAAAACTTGGTTGACACTCCCCACTGATGGGTTCCAACATTTTGACTGAACTCATTCAAATTCCTGTCAGTTTAGTCAATTGGTGTGATATCAAATATCTGTCAGCACAACCAGCCAAGTCGATTAGACACCTGGTCTTCTTAGTTAGCTAACTTGTTATTTCCGAAAACAAAATTTTTTTTACAAATCAAGATAAAAATAACCCTCCAATTTAGTTAGCAACTGGCTGATAAATTCTATCAAAAAAGTACACTTTGTCAAACAATGTTGATTTTTTCCCCTGAATCTACTGAGATGATCAGCTGTTGGGAGGGGTGGTGCTGAACATTGTGTCAGTTTGCTGAATAGCAGGGAAGTGAACATCAGAAATGAACCATTAGAAACTTCCACTGAAACGGCCACTGCTCAATCATCCACAATAAGTGAGAAATGGGATCCTGCAAAACGTATGGCAGGTAATGCCCAATCACAGCTATTTTGTACTTTGGAGAGCATTTTTCTATTCCTTTTAGAAATTCACCCTTCCTGTCTCTTGTTCGTTCATAATTGCTGAGAAAATGAGTGTGGTTTCCCAGAGAGTGTTCTGTTCTGTGTCCTGGGTTGACCATCGATAGTCAACAAGCAGATGCTCAGGTCAATGAAAACTGAGGGTTCGTTGTATTTGTTGGGCTTCCGATAATGTTTGTAACTCTGAATTAATTTTGAAATATGCAATTCCTGCCCAAGTCCAGAAGATCATTATATAGTCAGTGGTTGAGATAGTCTATTTTAGACCTTAACTAAGGGGTTAAAATTAATATCTTTGTCAAAACTTAAAACTATGAAAACTGGCCTTTACCACTCTCCTCTTGCAGCCTTTTTACTCTTTCCAACCCCTCAGCTCTTGTCACCTCTAAATATACCCCTTCCTAGGATGTCCAGAGCCCTTATACCATCCCAGAGCTCTACCAACAAGGAAATCGTTTAATAGACAATGCCACACTAAAGGATGGTTGACTTGATGTGCTAATTCTTTCCAGGGCTGCATGGTTTTCAGAAGAGGATACCTGAAGATGCCATGCTTAGCCCAGAAAGTGAATCACTAATGAGATCATTTCAGATGCCAGGCAACTAACTGGAGAGGGTACAATAGCAGGCAGATGTGGTTTTTAACAAAACAAGGTATTTGAAGAGCCATCTTGTTGAGAGAACCATATCATACTCTCTCTTGAATGTATTCATACAGAATTAAGTGGCCCACATTTGACCAATTCAGATTTTTCACTAGTTAAATTTTCTCCTGATCACAGACATTTCTGCAATAGGAATAAGCTGATTATTTATTACTAGTCACTCACCACCTACAATTCACTTTTCCAATTTTCCTCTGTTGCCTATACTGTGACACTCTGTCAATCCCTATGGTTTATTGACTGAGTTCTGATGGCTAGGGTAAACAAATTACTTCAAGAGTGACTATGGTGCAAAAGGGCATATCTTGCTGGGTTCTGAATGATGGAGTTGGTGTGTGAGCCAATTGGTCCTAATGTCAGGCGGCAATTCACCATCACAAAGATGCAGTTTACTGCAACCTATCCTATCAGCAGCATAATTTGTATGGCACATAATTTACCATTGCTGCAATTCTGAGGAAATATCTGACAATATCTGAATCAAATCACTTTGTGGTTAAAATACTCCAACTCAGAAAATCTATTCCTTTAAGTATATTGACAATATACTGCATACATAGAAACAACCCTGCTGTATAAATGCATCGGGTGCATCAATGATCAAAGAGTCCATACTCTTAAGTTACACCAAAAGGTATGTGTTGGGTCTAGGGAAAGTTCTTGAGTCCAAGACTCAAGAGTGTGGTTTCTGAATTCTTTGCTGTGTAATTCTACCAAAAGAAAAAAATATTCTTGAACAGGTACTTCAATATAGTTTTAATTATAAATTATATGTGTATATTTAAGTCAGCCAATACATCAAGGTATAGAATGCAGTTAGGTTAAAGTCATTGTTAATAATAATGAATGTAAGTCCTTGTTTAAATTAGACCTAATAGCTAGCTGTGTGGTGCATGCCTGTAATCCCAGAACTTGGGAGGCTGAGACAGGCTGATTGCAGATTCAAGGCCAACCTCAGCAACTTAGCAAGACCCTGTTTTGAAATAAAATGAATAAATAAATAAACTGAGAAAGCAATAGCCCCATCACTTTCCTTTGAATTTTTTGCTTGCATTAGTCTTTTTTGCAAGAATACTACTGAGTTTTCATTTTAGGTCAACCCTTCTGCACTATGAGACTGCTACCCTTCCATAGAATGATCATCATAATAATATAGGATTAATAACCAATAAAAAGTATTCATCCAGGCAGTCTGGCTCCAGAGCCTGCATAAGCAACTACCATCCTCTCAACTTTGCAATGCTGACATTGACACGAGGTAAAAAGGACCATATGTGACAGCAACAACCTGAAAGATGACCTGAGCCAGGATACCCTATATGAAATGCTAATAAAGCCTAATTTTCTTCTTAATTTTTAGATAAAATATACATATATATTCTAATAGTTTCTTCCCACACCCAGATGGATTGTTTTATGTATGCTCGGGGTGAACCGCCCATTTTGGGGACTTCTGGTGTTAGTTTGCCTTAAGATACAGCCCCCTCTGTGACCAGTGGGTGAGAACCAGAGGCAAGGCAGACTTTATGCCCTGCCCAGGACTTTTGACATCCTGGGGGTACCAGGAAGAATTAGAGTCTTAAAGAAGAAATTATATAGTCTGATTTGTATTCTTACAAGATTATTCTGGATGCACTGAGAAGAAAGGATTGTGGAGGACGTGCAGACAACAGGAGTTATAACAGGAGAAATGATCATGGTCCGAATCAAGGTTGCAGCATTTAAACTGGAGAGAAGTGGGTAGATCCACAAGATAATAAAGACTTGTTTATTAATTAAGCTTGCCCAAGGTTAAAAAGCAGAGCTAAATTTAGAGCCCAGATCTCCTCACTCCCCATGCAATGATTTTTCTTCCGATTTGCTATGTCAAAGAACACCTGGCCCCTCTGTTTTGCCCTCCCGCAGGGAGGTAGGTGATCGGGAAGTGAGTACAGGACAACAGCTTGCAGCCTCCAGCAGGGTGATGAAGGAAGGCAACAGGAAAGGAAGCACTGCCTTTTCCAGATGCATTTATCTTTGCAGGATCCATGAGGGGCCTCCATGAGAATCTGCTTTCTGAGTATCAAACCCCACATTGAAATAATACATTTTTCAGTGACAACAAACAGAAACTCCAAGTAACTCTTTGTTCAAGCCCAGATCTTAATAAAAACCATAACCCATTCAGCTGGATGGTGGAAGGAGATGGGGAAGTATCAATTTGGGAGAAAGAGAAACAGGCTCTTTTAATCACTCTCACTTGGGAGCCCTCATCTGTCCTTCTGGGCTGTTTGAAAATCATACTCCTCTATGCTAGTTTCCTCCTCCAAAAATTCCTTTCTAATTATGCCTTGCCTTCCCTCCCCTCCATTTCACAAAATACTGTCTAGTTCCTTTCTTAGGGCATCTGTCAATCAGGGTTCAGCATAGTAAACAGAGACCACTACAGGTATTATGAACCGAAAGAGGTTATAGGTATTTAAGAGTATACAAAAGTGGGGGTGGAGTCACAGGATGGAGCTCTAAAGGTGACCAGAAATTACTTCTGGAACTCTACAAACTGATCTACCATAGTAGCTACAACCTCTAAGACCACCACTGAAACTACTGAGTTCAAGAACCTACCACTATATCAAAGAATCAGGAAGCAGAATCTCAGCACCACTGTAGCTACTGCCTCTAAAATCCACAAAGCTAGTAACTGAGCACTGAGTGGCAGGAAAACATCATGTGTCCATACCCTTACTTACATCATAAAGTGGCCCCAAAAACAGGAAGAAATCTTCTGTTTAATCTTCACCTTCTAAATTTTTCCTAAATGTCTATAATTGACAAAGCCTGATTTTCTTCTAAAACTCGAGCTGCAAGGGATGCTAAGACACAAAATATTTAGCTGCCTTGGGTATTATAAGGTACCCTAGAAAGAGGATCAAGCAAGCCAACATATAGATTTCACCACAGGAATTTTTCACATAATACATGTTATGTCATTTACAGGCATCTAACCGTCCCTCAGTTCCTAAAGGACAGGAAATGTGAATTGACACCCTTCAACTACAAACCTTACAACTAAGAGGTACTTGATAAGCATGGTCAAATAACTAAATGATGGGGAACTTCACTTATTCTATGTTTTCTTACTTTTTTCATGCATTTAAGTGTTGCCTCTTCATTTGACCTCTTTGGAGGCAATGTTGGTTAATTCTTCTCCAAGGGGAAGCAACAGAGCTTCCTCAATTAGTGGGTCGACTATGTCTTCAAAACTAATCCCTAGTCAGATTTTTTTTCTCCCCAAGAGACATTCTGTCCCATGAGACTCAACCAATAGGAAACTAATTTCTTGCAAATGTGTACAGCCAACAGATGTTTCTTACATGGTGTGCCACCCTATTTTGGCAGTAGACTGCCTCCAAATCAGTAGGCAAGTGGCCTCTACACTATTCCACATGGTTGCTGGGAGGATTAAATAAGATAACATAGGTAACAGAATCTACCACACATTAAGTACTCAATAAATAGTGGTTACTTTCTTCCCCCAAGAACACTTTCCTCCTTAAAATACTCATTTCTGAGCCAGGAATGATAGTACATGCCTATAATCCCAGCACTTGGGAGACTGAGACAGGAGGATCACAGGTTCAAGGCCAGCCTCAGTAACTTAGGGAGACCCTGTTTTAAAATAAAAAATAGGGCTATGGGTATAGGTCAGAGGTATAATGCCCATGGATTCAATCCCCAGTAATACACACACACACACACACACACACACACACACACACACACACTTCTGGGTTCTTGCTAAGAGACCAGCTAATTTGAACCTTGATGAGGTATTAATAGTTAATGTATTAGTTATATATTTAAAAGTGACATATTACTCAAACTTAGCAACTTAAACCAACAATACTCATTTGGTATCTTCTCGTTGTGTTTGGCCAGGAATCCAGGAGTAGCATAATTGGGTCATTTCAGCGTAGCATCTCCAATGGCATTGCAATCAAGACGTCAGCCAGGGATGCTGTCATCTGCCATTGACTGGAACTGGAGGACTCACCATCAAAGTGGCTTACTCATATGACTGGCCAGTTGGTGCTGGTCATTGGCAAGAAGTCTTAGTTCCTCTCTGTGAGGAACTCCATAAGGCTGCTTGAGTGTTGTCATGACCTGGCAGCTGTTTCTGCCAGAGCAGGCAGTTCAAGCCTACAGCTGAAGTGGCAATGTCTTTCATAACTTAGCGTTAGAAGTCTCACACCATCATTTCTGTGGTGTCCTATTGGCCATACAGTTCAGCTCTGTAAATACCAGGAGGCAAGGATCGGTGAGTGCCACCACGTTGGCTGGCTGCTGCAACTAATAATAGCCTAATAATTAGCTCTTCCAAGCATGATTTGGAAAGGATTTTGAAAATCCTAATACAACATTGTGAGATAGCCCTAGAAAAGTGTGTGTGTGTGTGTGTGTGTGTGTGTGTGTGTGTGTGTTACTGGGGCTTGAATCCAGGGGCATTCTGCCTCTGAGCCACACCCCAGTCCTTGTTTTTTTTTTTTTTTTGAAACAGGGTCTCACTAGGTTGCTGAGTCTCACTACATTGCTGAGATGGTCCTCAAACCTGCAATCTTCCTGTTTCAGCATCCCAAATACTGGGATTACAGGCATGTGCCACCATGCCCGGCTCCTTAGAGATACTTTTATCTTTGTCAATATTTTAGTTCTAGAGCAGTTATTAAATAACTACTTAATAACTAGTAAGTGACAAATCATTGTCTGATGATAAATAAATAGTAAAATTAATAAGTTAATAAAAAATAATGGTTTCATTTTTCCTAGTAAGGCAATAATACTCCCTAAATATGAAACCTGGAAGTTTTTTTTACATGTCAAATTTTTAATGTTTTTCAAAGTAGTTTTTCTGTTTTCTTAGCCTTTCAGGGTTACAACAGCATAAAATACTCCTGTTATGAATAAACATTTATCTGAAGTTTAGCAGCTTTTTTAGTTTCACTTCATTTTCCTTTTGGAAAATTCATGTAAAATTAAATATGATATGCTCATGGTTTAAAAATAGTTCGTATGGCATTATCCTATTTCTAGAATACTACTTTTGTCTGTCCCTCTCTGGTGCTGCATGTGAATATGGACACAGAGTGGTCTGGAAGGATTGCTCCCCATCTTTATGATGCCCATTTCTGCACTTGGGAAACGGCAGTCAATTCCTGTTCTCTATCTTGTACTCTTAAGTAGTTGACATTTTCATGGTGAATATATAGAATTTTATGAACATGGTAGTGAGGAGCTTAAAATTAATGAGGAGCTGATTATTTGGTGGACTCTATGGTCATCTCAATTTTAGTGCACATCCCCAAGAATGTCTCTATCTTAAGGCCTCAAATGCCAGTGAAGATGTTGTGAATGAGCTGTGGGTGCTTAGAGATGTGCTTTACCTGCCAGCAAGAGTGGGGGCCTACTGAAGACAAAGACAATGGGTTCACATCCACCCGGGCTCCTCATCTTCTCCCACATCTGTGATTCCTGCCTGTACCCTTAACCAGAGCTGGATACCAATGATCATTGTGGTCTGTACCTCCTGGAATCCTGATCAAATCCCACTTCTCCTTAGTTCACAGTTGGCTGCACATTCTTGAGCATGAAGGAATTAGGAGTATTGCCAAAAAAGCAACATGTGGAAGGAAAGGCCTAGGAGAAGAAGGATGTGCCTGTACAATCTGAAAAAAAAAGAAAGAAACAGGACATAGGGCCCCTTAACATGCAGGATGTCCAAAACTCTCATCTTTCTACCAACAGGCAAGTTTTTGGTTTGCATGACTATTTTCTATCCATCTCGACTAGGGTTTCTCACTGAGCATTTTAAATAGGATAATCTCTTGTTTTATAGCCTTGTGTTGCGTATTGCAGGATATTTAAGTCACCCTGGATTTTACCCAATAAATATTAGGGATGTCTCTCAGTCATTGGACAACTAAAATATGTCTTTCCACCTCCATTCCCTAACCCCACTGTCCAGTAGGAACCACTGCAACCCCATGCTTGGGCATCTACACTTACTTTCTGGTTTCCATTAGAGCAAGAAGAGCTCTTTCTTGCTCAGTACTGAATCCCTTGTGACTGGTACACAATAGGTGCTCAACAAACACTTTTGATTGAACACTATCTAACATGTGATCTACTATGGAGAAACTGGTCCTTTAGAAAGATTAACCTTCCTAAATATTTACTTCAGCAAATCCACTCTTTAGATCCCTGGTAGCTGGAGTCTTTAGAGCTCTTGAACAATCCCCAGAAAATATGGGAGGAGGGATGGCAGAAAATGACAATTGTTGACACTTGCTGCATGGCAGGCAGTGCGCTCAGCCCTCTGCATGCTGCCTTATGAGGTAGTCCTCACCATCCCTGCTTCCCAGATGAGGAGGAGTCTGTGCCCGACAGGGCGCCACAGCGAGTGGCAGAGCTGGAGTTTGGCTATATCCCTGAGTCCTTGTTCTTTTTGTTCCGCCCGCTGTGAGCATCCTAGTGGGTTTTGCTCATCAACACTCACCCTCCTTTTAGGAAACACATCCTCAAAGATTTCACAACAAGCTTAATTTATTTTCCAGTGATGTCCTGAAAAATTCCATCTTTACAGAGCCTTGGCTCCTTAAATATGGCCAACTTATCTGTCCCATTACCTCAGTCAAGCTCCAGAAGGGGCAGATTACAAGCATCTTGGCAAATGCCTTCCAACACTTCCAGAATACATAGATTCCTCAATACTCTACCGCTGCAGCCCTACGTGGCTTCTTTGGGAATCTGAAGAAAGCTCATTTTGTAAATCCAGTTAGGTAGGGGGGAGGTCTCCTCTGGTTTTTTGGTCCTGGGGCTATTTTGAAGCCCACAGGGCTTGCCAGGAGCCATGGAGCAATGGAGAGGGATTGTTGCTCCCTCCTTAAGGACTTATGGAGAAAGGGAAGGAGGAGAGAGGCGGCCTGCCAGGGAGTCTTTGCAGCCTGAAGGCTCTTGCCTCTTCAGTGCAACAACGCGTGGCACAGGAGCACCCACCTGTCTCCCCACCCTATCTCCTCTTCAGCCTGTCTCCCTTCCTTCTCAGCACACCTTTTATCTCCAGCACTCCCATCTCTCCCCCATTACTGTGGCTCTTCATTTTCTCATCTCTCCCCTCCTCTTTTACTCCTTTTTGCTTTATTTTTCTTCCTTTCTTTTCATGGGTCCATCTATGTCCCCAATCCTTCTACTGTTTCCTTCCTTCCTTTCAATTTCAACTATATTTCTCTTCTTACTACCTCCATAAACGTCCCTTTACACTCCAGGCAGGGTGTTCTCTGGTCTCTTCTCTTTGATGTTGCACAGATTTGTCGTTTGACTACTGAGGGTCTTTAAGGTGCTCTTCATCCCAACCCCCACTAACCCCAGCATTCCCCATCGAGATTCTAGCAAAGCTCCAGGAGGGCACCACGCCTGGCTAAAGCCTCCTAACTTTGATTTACTACAACATAGGTCCAGAGGGGCTCTCCTCTTCAGGCCTGAGCAAATCAACAACCTGTCTGTGTCTTCTCTCTATGAACTTGTGTGATCCTACAGTACAAAGGTGAGAATTCCATGTATGGACTAGGTTCATGGCTGAGGGAGCCTCCATTTCCATAGACTGCACGTTTTTACTTCTGGAACTGTGCACCACCTACAGCTAACTTCCTCGGAGCATGCTGTTGCTATGACCCTGAGCAGGTTGTGTGGGAAGCAGGGATTTAGCTTCCACCGGCAGAGAGGCAGCCAGGAAGACTGGAGTGTTTGCTACCTTCTTTCATCTGGAGATAGAGAATGTAAACAGTGTTTAATTAAAGTCATAAATCTAGCTTTTGCTTTGGTTTAGTTTTGCTTTTGCTAAACTGAATCTGGTTTTGCTTGTTTACTGAATGCTTTGACCACTAAGCAAAAATTCTGAAATCAATGAAGATAGTTTCCAGGCCCTCTTCCTCCATCCCACTCCCTTCTCAGTTTTCCCTACGCCCTTAACCCACCTCTCAGCAACAGCACTGCCTGATCCCACCCTGCCACTCTGCTCTTCAGAACTGAATGAGCATAGGAATCACCTGAGTCTCCTTCAAATTCAGATTCTGTTTCTCATGGAGGACCAATAGCCTGTATTTCTAACTTTCCTCAGCTTGTCCTCAGCCCTCACCAGGAGAGGCCAGGAGAGGCAGGAAAGTAAAATGTATGTAACAGGAGCATATACACAAAGATTTAGTCAGGACTTCTCAGTCTTGGCTGCTCACTAGCTTCACCTGGGGAGCTTTGAAAACTTCCGATTCTCCAGCCAGGTGTGGTGGCACATGCCGGTAATCCCAGTACTTGGGAGGCTGAGACAGGAGGACCACAGGTTTGTGGGTAGCCTCAGCCATGCGGCCAGACTCTCAGCAATCTGGGGAGACCCTGTTTCAAAACAAAACAATAAAAAGTTAGGGCTGAGGGTATAGCTTGGAGATAGAACGGCCCTGGGTGTATTCCCCAGTACCACCAAAAAAAAAAATTCCCATGCCCAATCTAAGTGCACCCCAGACCAATTAGGTTAGACTTTCTGGGGGAGGGGCCTGGGCATCCAAATGTTTATATCTCCCTAGAGATGACTGTGTAGGTCAAGGGTGAGGCTCTCTGCTCTCAGGGCTTAAAGGAAGGAGCATCCACATCCTAGAGGAAAAGGGGAGGGGTTCTGAAAACAAGACTATAACTGGAAGGAAAGGAAGACCTCTCCCAGTTCTCTCACAGTGGCTCTCAGCTCTCATGGAGAGCCAACAGGAGACATATTTTGGGAAAGCTGGACTTTGTAAAGATCTGTAATTCCATCACTCCCTTGCATTCCAGGCTGGCCTGGTATAGCCACACGCATCCCTTGATGGTTTTCTTTCCCCTGGAGGATGTTTTGCTCTACCCTGGTCTCCTCTAGCACCCATGGATCATTAGCAAAGCAGCAACCACACCCACTCCTCACCCAGTATGTTTTCCACTAAGTCAGGCCAGAACCGCAGTTCAGTTCATCATAGGCAGAAAAGGCATTGGTTGAGGCCAGTTTTGAAGGACTGTAGGTTTGCTGGGCAAAAGCGCTGCCTGAGAGGACTCCTAAGCATGTTATGTCATGCTGAGAAGCATCATGCAAAGGCGACCCCTGAGGCTGCCCTAGGAAAACCCAGTCTGGAGCCCCTGCAGCTGGTACTTAAGAGACCTGAGATTTAACTCCAGCCCATTAACTGCCCCCACCCAACTCAACTCCATTCTTCCCCATTCTAAACACCTCCGTTCTGGCTGCAAGTTGCTCTTTTCCCCACCAAGAGGCCCCTCAGTCCTCATCTGGCTGATTGTCTACCTGAGTAGAAGGCTCTGAGAAGACACCTGATGGGATCAGTCCTGATTTCCACACCCTCCTAGGGACAGCCAGCTTGCTTTTAGAAAACAAACGTCTGCACAGGAAAAAGGATCAAGGACCTAAAGGATATGCCAAACCAAGTCCTTGAGAAGAGCAAGTGCAGAAGGACTGTATCTCTCTCAGAGGAAGGAAGGGGGTTACATGCTGCCCCATCTGGTACACAGGAAGCCCAGATTCACACTGTGGTCCAGTCCTGAAAGGAGATGTGTGCTTGTACACACTGAATCCAAAGGTCATAGACTCAAACTGTATAAAATTTGGCTCCAGGGGGCATCAAGGACCCATCATCCCAGGGTCACTGCCTGAGACAGGCATCCTTAAAGAAGGAACCAGAGCAAGAGTAGCAAGGAGGTTGGTGATGCCAGTATGGAGAGAGCCCAGGTCTGAGCATGAGAACACTGGGTCAATCCCAGGTCCCGAGTCAGCTCACCAAGTGTCTTCAGGCAGGTTCCTTGGCTTCTCCGGGCCTGTCAATGAAGAGAAAAGCACTTCTACCCCTCCTCCCCTCCCTATCCTGGGATCATTTGAAGAAACAAATGCAGTTAGAGGAAGGAAAGCGACCTGTAACATATAAACTATTATGTGTGTGATGGTTCAGAACAGTGCAGAATTTGTAGAGTTCATAGTCTCTAGTGAATACTTCATTCATTCATCAAGTATGTATTGAGCACCTACTGTGTGAAAGATACTGTACTACAAGGAAAGCCAGCAAACTTCCCCTAAGTGGTTCCCATCTGTCTAGTAGAGATGAGACGTGTACATAAATAAACAGTAGTGACGGAGCATCAACTCTATGGCATAAACACTACTATTGTTCTCATATCATGCATGAGATGAGCAAACAAAAGCACAGAGAGGTTATGGAGCTTCCCAAAGCATTCAGAGCTAGTAGGTAGGGAAGCCAGGGTTTAAATCCAGGACATCTGGCTCCTCTACATCACCTCTATTGAATAACATTAAAATTAACTACCCAAAGTCATCTTGGGGCAGCTCATAGTGTGTATGAGTGTGTGTGTGTGTGTGTGTGTGTGTGTGTGTGTGTGTGTGTGTGTGAGAGAGAGAGAGAGAGAGAGAGAGAGAGAGAAACTGCACTGGCAAATAGATCCCAACCACCACACCACCACATGGGTCACAGGAGAGAGCCGAGTGCATGGGAGGTTAGGATGGCACCATGGCGATGATGGACTGGAGCATGTGGACAGGATTCGGGAGGGTAGAGGAGAGTCACACACACAGAATTCAGAGGTAGCTGTAGAGGCAGAGGAGGCCGCCTGCCTAGGGCAGAGGGTTGGCTCTACAGAGAAGCTGGGAATGAGCTTGGGCACAGGTGGAAGCCCCCTGGGCAGAACTGTGGAGGTGTAGAACAGTGGCCGTCTTCAGATCTTCTCAACTTCTCCCCTCAGGTAGCCCAGCAGAGGGGGAGACTCTGCATATTACCCATAGTAGTCTAGGGGCACAGCCTGACAGAGCCACCTACAAATTTTGGCCCAGAAATTTTTATTATTAAAATGCAAAAGTTTGCATTTAACTATTTTATAAGCCATGTTTGCTTACATATGCAACTATTATGCTATATTGTTTCCCTGTGCCTCCAATTAGCATCCTAGAAAACTGCTTCTCTGTACCCTGGCCCAGGCCACACTTGGCTCACAGTTTCATGCCCAGAGATAAATGTGCTCAGTTCAAGTAGCAAAAGATTCAGACATGGAACACCCCAGAAGAGTCTCAAGCAGCAGCATGACCAAGTCATTTTTTAGGATGACTTTTCCATCACCAGTGGCAGGGTAGAGAAGACCCAGGGAGTGAAGTCAGACCTGAAGAGTGAAGACCTGGACCGGGGAGGGCCTGGCCCAAAGGAGAAAGGACCTGATCCAGACAGAGGCTCTTGAAAGAAAACCTGATAGCGTAGTAACCGCCACTGATGGGATGCAGTGAGACAGGGGCACAACATGTAGAACACTGAAGGCTCACCCCACTCTAAAGGTGCCCACTGAGAAGAGTGTAGCCACCCCCTCCAAATGTCCTTCCAATCACAAGCTAGTATCTAAGGAGAAACATCAAAGGAAGTCTGGTCTCCTACCCCCATGGTCACATCAGACTCCTCGCATCCTTGCAGATGATGGCAGAGTTCCCCTGCCAGGCCTGGTTAGATTCTCAGCTGCAGCACCCCAGCCCTGGCCCTGCAGGAGAACCCAGAAAATTAGAGCCGTGGCCCACTGGCCATCAGCCATCCCTAACTCCAGACAGTTCACAGATGGCCCCAAGGAAGTTGTGCTGGCTCTGACCCCTGTCCCACCCAGCCTGACCCTCAGGCCTAGTGAGTCAGCCTCCTCTCAGCCCAGATCAGACTTGCTGAGATGGAGCTGCCAAGAAAAGCTCAGAACCACCCCTAATAAAAGACAGCACTAAGCCAACCTCTTACACAACCGAGCCCTGAGAAAGGCACCTCTTGCCTTAGCCCAGCTACTGGCCTGTTCTCCCACCCTACCCACCTAGTAACTGGGCCTCTCCTGGCTTCCTCCCCTCCCTAACCTCTTTGGGGTGTGATCCGGAAGCCCTTGGGCCCAGTGTGCTCCCAGTCAACCCGACCAAATCACCCTGCTCCGCACACCTGATTTCTCTCTTCCAGCAGTGTCCCCTTGGCTGGGGGATCAGCCTGGCGCCTGTCCCCAGGGGTCCAGCCTGATTCAGCAAGGTCCCTTCAGAGTGATGCTGTCGCTCATGGAAGGACAGCAGAGTCTGGGTCTCTCGTCTGGTGAACCAGACCAAAGGAAAATCAAGAGGGCTTCCCCCAGACAAAGGAAGGCTTGAAGTCAACTTCTGAAGGGCTCAGACATGGGGAAGAGGGTCCTCATGTCCTGTGCAGACATGATTGACAGAACTGGAACCAGCAGAGGTGGAATCCCTAGAGAGTTGAAGGCAGTTCCATGTACACAAAGGTTCAAGTACTCAGGACCGTTCACCACAAGGACAGCCAGCCTCATGGGGCTGCCATGAGGGGGTAGATAGTCATCTGTCAGAGGTGCTAGGGAATCAGAGAGGGCAAAGAACATCCCCCTGGGTCCTGAAGTTGTAAAACTTTATGGAAACTCTCCATACATCAACTGCAATGTCTTGGGCAAAATTAATCAATTCAACAAATATTTTAGAGATCCTGCTAATGGCTTTTCCTTCTCCAGAGCTGCTGGGCCCTGGATAACTCAGTTTGTTAGAGGATGATGTAAATGAGGCCACTTTGGATTCACCCTGGTTCACTGTTATACTCAAACCCAAGACACCTGGGAGGAAAAAGGTTTGACTGCTAATTCACACCAACAACTCAAGAACCCCTCCAAGCACGGGCTCTCTCCACCACAGCAGCAGGAACATGATAGACGGAGCTCAGCCTCTTGCCTCCAGGCATGGGCATGTTTTTACACTTCCACTAGGAATGAGCAGTCTTTTATAGAAAGGAGCCAAAGAAGAATTTCAAAATTAGTACAGTAGAGTAGGAGCCACACTTTCTAAACACTGGGAGAACAGTCAGGGTCCCTGGGTTCATCTTTGATTCCTGGTGCCTCGCCCCATGGGACACCAGGGTCCACACTGGGATTTCTGACCCAAACTAGGGCTTTTCCTAGACATTGCTTTGGCCTGGAGTTGCACTTGCCTGCTCCACCAAGTCGCAACATGAACACTGGGCCCCAGACTCTCCCGTGCTAGAGAGCAGGGGTAGCTGCTCCATGCACCTCCTTGGTCTGCACTTCCCCTGGCACCCAGGGTCTGCTCACTACTCTCTCCACCATTCCAGTTCAGCTTTTGCAGGCAAGGCCCAGGCCTTCCAGCTCTGCTTTTTCCAGGGGAGCCCATCGGTGCACAGTCAGTACCCAGCAAAGATGCTTCTTACGAAGAGAACGGAGGAGCCAGTCTGTTTGAGGAGCCTAACTTTTGGGGGAAATGTGGGGCTGATCCAAATAGCCTTTCAATCAGTATTTCTGAGGGAGAAGGGAAGGTGTGGGCAGCCAAGGAGAGAGCCGGAGTGCGCCAAGCAGATCATTATGTGTTCTTGGAAGCAGGTTTAATGGACTGGCTCTGAGCTGAGCTGGGAACAGGCTCTGAGGCCCTCAGACAGGACGTGGCTGGGGCAGGGATTCCACGTCCAGTTTTAACAAGTGGCGACGCCTTATGGAAACTTTTGAAAGACAGTTCTGTTTCAGACCGGTTTGTACTTCATCTGGTAGCTCCAATCTGTCCCTTCAATTTTGGAGCACAAGAAGAGGGGAGATGAAAATCACTGACCACCTACTATATGCCAGGAACCAAGTCAGCAATTTTATTGTCCTAGGAATCCTAGTTTGCCCTTTGAAGAGGGTGACAGGGAGGATCATGCGGCTCAAGCAGCCGGGGCTCTTTCCAAACATAGGGACCTTCTTTTTACAAGGCCATTTCTGCAGCAGTCTCACCCTTGCCCCCAAGCAAAAATTCCCCCATTTGACAGGATAAACATTCCCATGGCAAAAGAACACTGTGTTCCCTAGAGGAGATGCAAGCAGGTCATTCCCACTGAGGCCATGTGACTTATGAAACAGTGCTAGGCTGAGGGCCTCGGGGGCCACCACCCAGCTCCACGCGCCCCAGCTGGGCCCCAACAAGGCAGCGGGAGGAATGAGGAAGGCCAGGGTGGGGTGTTGAGTCTCATCCTGACTCTGCAGCAAGCTACCAGTTCTTTGGGTTTCTCCTTCCTGTGGGCATCACAATGAGGTGAACTTTGGAAAATGTAGAGAGTGTGTCCATATGAGAAACAATTCCTGGTTTGCTTTTCTGACCCTTGATTTCTCTGCAAGTAGGAATATTGTCTGCATACAGACAAAGATGGAGAGGAAAGTGCCTTTTGGGGGAGCGCTTTAGAGAGTACTTCCCTTGTGCAAACATTCATTCTTTCCTTAATTCATTGAACATTTATCCAAGAATTATTACACGTCAGGCTTTCTGTCAGGTGGTACAAATATAGAAATTAACAAAGAAACAATCCCTGTCCTTAACAGGCTCACTATGTATGCACATGTTTTCAACAAAAGAAATATAAAAATATTCGAAGTCTGTGGTTAGAGAATAATTCCTGAATGTACTCATTCTTGACTCTTACCTGTAGACTTGAGCTCCACCACTTAGAAACCACTCCGTGTCCTGGATTACATGATATACATTGCTTTCATAATTTAACATTCCTGAGATCAGTATGCCTTTTACAATTGTAATTGGCAGCATTTTCTTCTTTTTTGGTGATATATAAAATAATTATTTATAATTGATAACATCTTAGATTCAATGAAATATGTTTTTAATTATCATTACCATTTTTCAACTGGACTTTTAATAGATTTTACCGCCACTGTATTTAACACAGGGTCTTTCCAGAACATTTCCAGTTCATCCAGATGACATGAGATCATGCATCTACATATCTGACTGTCCCTCACTTTTCATGTGGAAATGTTTACCAAGGGCCAGGGTTGCTGTATCACCTCTTGGCCACCAGAGGGAGACAGTGCATTGGAGAGGAACAGGTTCCCAGGCTCCTTGCAATCAGCTCTGGACTAAGCCATTCTAGCACCCCCTCCAGGGCAGGGTGCCCATCCCTCACTGAAATCCCACTGCTGGGGCAGAATGAAGTAAAGGACCCCAATTCCAGAGCAGTGGTAGCATCAGGGTGGGTTGGATTTGAATGAGTTTGTAGAGCTATACAACGTTAGCTATAAAAAGCCCCTTTCTCCTGGGAGTAAGGACAGGTGCTAGTCACAGCAAGAGGCTCTGCCTCTGAAAATGCTTCTTAAACCATCAGAGACTCCTGAGACCCACAGGGATTTGCACAGCTCTCCAAGGAAGCATTCCCATTCTAACAGTTACCTGGAGCCTTACTTATAATCCCTTCCTTCTTCCTTTCTCCCTTCTCATTTTCCTTCCTTTCTTCCCTCTTTCCTTTCTTTGATTTAATTACTTACTTCTTGAATACATGCCAGGCAATGTGCTAGAAGCTAGGGATACAACAGTAAACAGAATAGAGGGGGTCACTGTCCTTATGAATCTTGAGTTCTGAGGGGGGTTATACAAATGAATACACAAATCTGCTGTAAGGAAAAATACTGAGTTCCATGAGAGAATGGGACAGGAAAGTTCTGGGGAGAGGGTGGATCTGGGAAAGCTGCTCTAACAAGTGATAACTGAGACAAAGTCCACCAGGTGAGAACTAGGGAGAGGCTTTCGGAGTCGATAGAACTGCACTTGCAGAGACTCTGACATGGAAAGTGCTCAGCATCTTCCAAGCACTAACAGGAGGCCAGCACAGAGCCCAGAGACGTGGGGCAAGAGAAGCTCACGGTGGAATAAAGCATACCAGGGCTCGGCCATGCAGAGCTTTGCATGCCCCAGTCAAGGCATGCTTTCTCATCTGAAACCATTGGAGGATTGAAAGCAGAGAACCAACTTATGTGGATTTGGGCATTCATATGACAACTCTGCCCTGTGGAGCATGGCTTGTGGAATAAATCCAAATAAAAGTGGAGGTGTCCAAATGGGAATTATTGGAGAAGTGGCAAGAGACTATGGTAGCTAACTGGTGTCTGTGACCATAAAAATATATTTTGGAAATAGAATTACTGGGTTTGGAGAGTGGAATCGAATGGAGCATTAAATCTGACTCCTAAGTTTTCTGAAGGAGCAGCTTAGGAGGGGGAGAACTTTCACTGGGTGGGCACCCTTGACTGAGGACAAGATTTAGGATTTTATGAGCATCTTAACTTTAGTTACTTCTGGAACAACCATGTGCAAGTGTAAGGTAATCAACTGAATCTATTAATCCAGTGCTCAAAACTGTGCTGGAAATATTAGATTGAAGAATCATGGACATGTAGGTTGAATATGAAGCTGGGTAGGAGCATCAGTGAAGAGAAGATGGTCCAGAACAGAACTCTACAGGGTGCTCATATGTGCAAGAGGCAGAGCCAGCCAAGGAGAGGTGAAGAGGCAACCAGAAAGCAGATCTGCTGTAAAAGCTAACCATTGTGCCAGGGAGGCATGAGCAACCCTCAGAGTACCATTGAGAGATCTAGGGAGATGAGGACTGAGAATTTTTGGATTTGCCAATGTGCAGATCTTAAGAGACCTCAGCAAAGGCAGTAGTAACAGAAACCGGAATGAGGTGAGCTAAAGAGAGCAAAGGCAGTGCCTAGTG
This sequence comes from Glis glis, assembly GCA_004027185.1. Taxonomy (NCBI): domain Eukaryota; kingdom Metazoa; phylum Chordata; class Mammalia; order Rodentia; family Gliridae; genus Glis; species Glis glis. Next base: position 35,368 of record PVJS01006704.1, read on the forward strand.
TTTTAGGACAGCAATCATACATTTAAAGTGAAAGCCGTCTACCCAGTGTATTGAATTGATCTCTAGCCAGACTTAGCTGCTTAATGAAAGCACGGAAAAGTTAGAGCCTTGGATTTATCCTGACCAGGATTTCACTACACAAGCATGAGAGAGGAGCAAGGAAACTGAAAGAAATAAAATGAAATCTAAGTTGGTCAAGAAGGGAAGGGAAGATAGGCAGCCAGTGGAGCTAATGGGTCAGAGGTCCCCAGAAGGTCAAAGGGCTGGGTCCAAGGGGGCACTTGGAAGGTGAGTTGGAAGTACAGGAGGTAGTGCCACAGGAGAAGTCCAGCTTAGTGATAGCAAGTCACTCTGTGACTGAGGAAATTGGTGTCTGGAAAGAGGAAGTGGAAAGAGTCAGTGGAGATGAGGAGGCCAAGGATCTGAGAAGCCAGAGAAGAGGACAATGAGTTATCTCCCTGTGCAGTGAAGTTGCTTAGAATTTTTGTAGTAGGAGCACCAAAAGCTTTCATGGAATGAGGCAGGGACAAGGAAGTCAGTCACGGTCAGGAATAGTTAGAAAGGAGGGGTGGTCAGATGGTGTAAGCCTCAGGGAAGAACGTTTCTGCACAATCGGGGTGGGCGATGGTCCGGAAGCAACAGTGGAGAGCAAGAATTCCTCTTGTTGGAGGAAAGAGAGGATGTAGTCCAGGGAAATGGTGCTAATGCAGGAATAGAAAGGGGTCTCCAACCCCTTTGGAAGGGACCTCTGCAATCATTTCCCAGTGTCTGCAACGGTAAACATAAGCAATGGTAGCAGCCATGTTAGGGATCTGCAATTGCTGCCCTAAGAAAGACTTCCTTCACCTCAGGCAGGCAGTGTGGAGCAATGGGGAAAACTTCAGATCGCATTGAGAGTAGAGGGCGGACAGTTTCAAAACCACCTCTCAAAGTCACAACAAAGTAAATAAAGACATAACTGAGTTGGAGGTGGCCAAAGAAGAACAGCTAAAATAACTGAATAGGAAGGAGAGACGTACGACACTGCCAGGGGCAACAGGATGAAACATGAGACGGGAAGTCGGGGCCTTGAGCAGAGGGCATTCCAAAAGCAGGTCATGGCATAAGCCCTGGCTCACATAATAAAGGGAAAGGGGGCCCCACATGGAGGGGAAGGAGCGCCAGCCTGGAAGCACACAGCTTCCAGTAGAACATACGAGAGCTCTGTGCTCCTCCTGGGAAGGAAAAGGGGAAAGGGACCAGAAAGGGTACAAAGAGAGGGGAGAGAAAGGAGACTGGAGGGCGACTATAGCAATATGGTCTCTAGAACAACTTAGAAAATGATTTTCTTTTAGCCCCTTAATCAGTGATGGATCTATGTGTATGTATCAAAAGGAAAATACACACACAACTAACTACCACAATAATATGGCATAAGGGGCAACATGAAATGTAGGGAAAAAGTATTTCAATAATTAGACTAGGTGGTCAGGGAAGTCTTTACAGCAAAAATGGACTTTCTTTTGGACCTAGAAGAATGGTGGGGGTGGTGGGGGTGAAAGGTAGAGCTCACATGGGTGGGGATGTCCCAGGTCCCTCTGGCAGCACAAGCTACTCCAACAGTAGGGCCCACATGTGTCACAGCTTGATACACGCGGGAGCTCAGGGTCAGACCTTGTGCCTCCCGAGGTGTCCGTTTGGCCTCAGGCAAATCCCTTGGGGCCCATCCTCACCCATGTGTTCTTTCCCTTTCCCTCTCACTAGTCCATGACAGGTGAGCAGCCACCCCGTAAGGAGATGTCTGACAACCACAGCAGCCCTCTCCTGCCTGAGCCTCTTTCCAGCAGATACAAACTCTACGAGTCTGAGCTGAGCAGCCCCACCTGGCCCTCTAGCCCCCAGGATGCACACCCAGCCCTGCCTCTACTGGAAATGCCTGAAGAAAAGGTGAGCAACATACCCTCCAGATGTTTTCCAGGTGTGAAGTTGGGGGGAAGGGGAGTGAAAGATGCTGCTTCTCAATGGACTTGGTATATGCCAAGGAAATGCCACTGCCCGGGGAGACTGTTCCTAATCAACACATGGTCACATCCATGAGGGGTCCTACCTGGCCTTAGATTAAAAACAACATGGGGCTGTGTGAGACTTGATTTAAAGGACAAGCAGAGAATTCACACACTGACACACCAGGCTTCCAATCTGTTTTGAAACACCCCCCCCCTTTAGACTTGCTCTCTTGAATTGCACTGTAGGCTCCAGATGAAGACCTTTCTAGAATGTGGGTCGTGGCACTCTTTTAACACAGGAGCACAGAGGTGGACTGGCTAGCTGCTGATAGGGTGGACAGGGACACAAGACTGCTAAGAGCTTTTTTTTTAATGAGATATAATTCACATGCCATAAAATTCATCCTTTTAAAGTTTATATTTAAGTGGTTTTAGGTGTATTTATAGAGTTGTACAAACATCACCACAATCTAACCCCTAGAATATTTATATAGCCTCAAAAAGAAACCCCACATCCATTGTCAGTCACTCTCCTTTCCACTCTCCCCCCTCCCCAGCCCCTGGCACCCACCAATCTACTTTCCATCCCTATGGATCCTCCTATTCTGGATATTTCCTGTAAATGGAATCATACAATATGTGGGCCTTTTTGGCTGGCTTCTTTTACTTCACATGTTTTCAGATTCGTCTTTGTTGTAGCATGAATCAATACTTCATTCCCTTTTATGACTAAATAGTATTTCACTGTGTGCACATACCATATCCATTCATCAGTTGATGGAGATTTAGGTGTTGCCAAATTTTGGTTTTTGCTTTTATAAATAATGCCATAAATATCCATGTACAGGATTTTGGTGGACATAGGTTCTTATTTACCCTGAGTATAAACCTAAGAGTGAAATTTCTGGATTGCATGATCAATCTATGTGTAACATTCTTAAAAACTGCTAAACTGTTTTTCCAAAGCAGCTGCATCAGTGTACATTCTCAACAATAATGTTTGAGGCTTCCGTTTCTCCACATCTTCACCAAAACTTGTTATTATTCATCTTTTTTCTCATAGCCTATGTAGGTAGGAAATGGCATTTAATTTTGATTTTGATTAGCATTTCCCTAATGACTAATGATGATGCACATCTTTTCAAGTGTTTATTGGCCATTTATACAAATTCTTTGGAGAAATGTCCTTTCAAATCCTTTGCTCATTTTAAAAATTGGGTTATTTGCCTTTATATTATTGAGTTGTAATGGTTCTGTATATGTTCTAGATACTAGACCCTTACCAAATTTATGATTTGAAAATAATTTCTCCCATTCCATAGGTTGTATTTTCACTTTGTTGATAGTGCCCTTTGAAAGCAAACTTTTAAATTCTGATTAAATCCAATGCACCTATTTTTTTCCTTTGAATGTCATACCTTAAGAAACCACCTTTTTTCTAAAAGGTCATGAAGATTTATGCCCATATTTTTATCTAAGAGTTTAATAATTTTAGCACTTATATTTGGCTCTTTTATTTATTTGTGTGTGTGTGTGTGGTACCGGGGATTGAACCCAGGGGCGTTCTACCTCCACGCTACACCCCCGGCCCTATTTTTTATACTTTATTTTGAAACCGGGTCTCACGAAGTTGTGGAGGGCCTCACTAAGGAAAGAGAGAGAGAGAGAGAGAGAGAGAGAGAGCTGAGGCTGGCTGCGAACCCGGATCCTCCGGTCTCCGCCTCCCAAAGTACTGGGATTACAAGCGTGCGCCACCACGCCGGGCTGGCTCTTTTATTTATTTTCAGGTTGTTTTTATATGGTATTAGGCAGGCATCCCACTTTAATCTTTTACATGTGGCTATCCAGTTGTTCCAGGACTATATTTTGAAAAGACTATTCTTTCTCCATTGAATTATCTTGGCACCCTTATCAAAAATCAACTGACCATAGATGTTTGAAATTATTTCTCTACTCTCAATTCTATTTCACTGATTTATGTTTAGCTTTAGGCCAGTACCATGCCACCATGATTACTATAACTTTGTAGTAAATTTCAAAATCAAGAAGTGTGAGTCCTCCAATTTTTTTCTTTCTCAAAATTGTTTGGTCTATTTTGGGACTCTTGCATTTTCATATGAATTTTAGGATCAGATTTTACATTTCTGAAAAAAAAGATAGTGACAGGTGTTTTGATAGGAATTGCATTAAATCTGTAGATCAATTTAGGGAATATTGCCATTTTAAAATTATTAAATCTTTCATGAACAGAATATCTTTCCATTTATTTAGATATTTAATTTCTTTTCATGATGGCCTATAGTTTTCAGGGTACAAGACTTGCACAACTTTTGTTAAATTTATACCCAAATATTTTATTCTTTTTAATGATACTATAAATAGAATAGTTTTCTTAATTTTATTTTTAGTTTATTCATTGTCTGGGCAGAGCTATAAAGTAGATTTTTGTATATTGATCTTCTATCCTGTAACCTTGCTGAATTTACTCATTACCTCTAATAGGGTTTAGTTTTCTTTTTTGTAGATTCCTTAAGAATTTTCAATATAAAAGGACATACTATCTACAAACAGATAGTTTAACTTCTTTACAATCTGAGTTACTTTTGTTTCTTTTCCTTGCCTAATTGCTTAGGCTAGGACATCTAGTACAATGTTGAATACAAATGGCAAGTGCAGACATCCTTGTCTTCTTCCCAGTCTTAGAGGAAAAGGGTATCGGGTCACCATTAAGTGTGACATTAGCTGTGGAGTTTTAGTAGATGTGCTTTATCAAGTTGAAGAAATTTTCTTCTGCTCCTAGTTTATTGAGTGGTGGCCATGTTTTAAGTGCCCAATAGCTACATGTTCCATTGGCTACCATATTGGACGGCATAGCTTTAAAGAAAGAAGTCTTGAACAAGGGGTCCACATGTAGATTGAGGAGGGTATGAACTTGGATAGGGAAATAATTTATCTTTATTTTCATTAACTTCCAATGGACTTTAGCATTTACTAGGTAATGAACAGCAGTCATATTAGTAATACCTGAAATTTCTATCACTGTCATAGATTGGGCTCCCCAGGAATCTGACTTTGACATGGATATTTGCAAGTAAGGAATTTACTGGGGTGTGCCTTTACAACCAACACTTACAGAGGGATAAAGGCAGCTGCTTAGGCAGGAGGTGAGCTGTGATGCCATCACAGTCAAGGCATGATCCTGTGGCAGGCTCTGGAGCCGGAATGGCCTTACAGAATTGTCCTAAGTTGGGGTAAAGAGGTTCCATATATTCACTCATCACTAATTTTAAATTAAAGTGGCATTAGATCTAATGCACATATACAGACCACAGCTTTCTTTTTTTTTTTCTTGAAGTACTAGGGATTGAACCCAGAGTCGTTCTACCTCCGACCTATACCCCTAGCCCTATTTTATTTTTTGTTTTGTTTTGTTTTTTGAAACAGGGTCTCCCTAGTTTGCTGAGAGTGTCACTAAGTTGCCGAGGCTGACCTTGAACTTGCAATCCTCCTGTCTCACCCTCCCAAGTACTGGGATTATAGGCATGCACCATGCTTGGCTTCAAACTACAATTTTCTAAATACTGTGATAATTGAATTTCAATGTAATTTATTTTCTTTGTAATCTTATTTATTTTATTTTATACATTCTTAAACATTATTCTGGAAAGAAGAAACGATAGGCTTCCCTCCTCAGTTCTACATGTGGACCCCTTGTTCAAGACTTCTTTCTTTAAAGCTATGCCATCCAATATGGTAGCCAATAGATTATGTAGCTATTGGGCACTTAAAACATGACCAGCACTCAATAACCATAGGCTTTGCTAAACTGCCAGAATGGGTCCATGGCATAAAAGGTTAAGAAACCCTGTTATGAAGAATGTATAGTAGTCCTAGGAAGGGCAGACTTGCATGGTACCCTGAATGGCTTTAGACAATGAACATCTGTCTCATCCTTTGTCTCTTACCCTTTATCTTTATCAAAAAATATGGCAATCTTTTCTACCCCCACATGCTCCTGCTCTCAAAAAGTATATTTTTTGATATCTTCTATGGCTTTTCTTGAAAGGATCTCCGACCATCTGATGAAGACAGCCACATTGTGAAAATTGAAAAACCCAATGAAAGGAATAAACGGAAAGAAAGTGAGGTGCCCCATCAAGACTCTGCAAGCCAAGGAGGTTTCAGCCTCTCTCAAGCAGTGAGCTACCTCACGGGTGAGATGAAGGAGTACAGGAGCTGGCTGAAAGGTAAGCAATGCCAGGGAAGAAGCAGTGGACTGGTCAGAGACAACCCTCCCTCCAGTGTGGATAAGGAGGCTGCTCCCTCATTCCCCATGGCAAAGGCTTCCATGACTGAGGGGAGCTCCAGCCCTGAGTTGACTCCAAGTAGGTATAATACACCCTACTAACCAGGGATTCCCACAGTTTCAGAATTAAATGCATTTCATTGATTTTAGTCCTTTGTAAATTGTCCATCCCTATGTGGAATAAAGGACAACCACCGTGGCAACATATAGCCATTTCCCAAGCAAGCTGGATGGTCATTCCTTCCCTGCTTCCACAGCCATTTATTATCTACCTAATATGTGCCAAGAAAATATTGGCAACACCCTCCCCAATATCCCAGTGTTCTTTGCTTTTAACTTTCTGAACTAAATGCTGAAACAAATTCCACACCCTCCCCGTCCCCAGTTGCCCCCCACCAGCATGGGTTGTCCTGGAAACCAAACCAGAGAAGGAGGCAAAATGTATCTCCCCTCTTCTACACCTGGCTTCCTCTGGGCTCTGATTCAATAATGATTTTCACAGCTGGACTAAAACAATTTCTTTTCCAGCTTCCTTTCTTCAGGCTACTTTCTTTGCTGCTCAAATACCAACCCTTAACTGAGTCATACAGCACTATACAAAACGAGAATTTCCTTCCCTCCCCAGCCTTTTCCTTGGACCAATAAATTTCCCTTGGAATGCTCCTGGGGCTTCTTGGCCAACCAAGCCAATGGCTGGAACTGTGTTAAATTGGTCTCAGCACGATGCCTCAGTCTTTATGGCAAAAACTGCCACCCACTGCAGAATGACTGCTGAGCCACTCAGAGACTTGGGCTGGGTGCCAACTCCTTCCTGCAACCCCTTCACTGCCCCACCCTAGACCAGGATAAATGAAGAGAGATGTCCTGCATCCCCACATGTCGTGTCTTGGTTGCCATGCCAACCAGTGATCCAGTGAGCAGCACAGGCTGGATCCTGCTGACAACTCTGTCTCTTGCAGATAAGCCCCTGGCCCTCCAGTTCATAGACTGGATCCTGAGGGGGACAGCTCAGGTGATGTTGGTCAACAACCCTCTCAGTGGGCTGGTCATCTTCATAGGGCTTCTGATCCAGAATCCCTGGTGGACGATTGTTGGGGCTCTGGGGACAGTGGTCTCCACCTTAACTGCCCTCGCCTTAAGCCAGGACAGGTGAGTCCCTCTCTATGGACCTCTCGGCAAGATGTGCAGGGCAGTCAGGTACAGTGTTTTCTTGAATGTTCAACCAGCCTTATCCTAGCAGCCAGGCAAGACTCCTGAGTGTTGACTTTGAGCAGGTCACTGGAGGTCCCTACAGAATTAAACTGTTCTGGCTCATAGCAAGTGACAGCATCAGGCCCTGTTTGACTGTGGAGACTTGTGGAAACACTCCCTATGAAGAAGGTGCTGAGGAACGCTCAAGCTGTTCTTCCCTTGTGGAGCCTACAATCTAGGAGACAAGATTAATAGGGAACAAATGTCTCAGAGTAACAGGCCACATATAATTGAGAGCTCAGGGAAGACACACATCTGAGTATTGGGCTGATTAGCAAGGCGGCCTCTGAGATAGACACCTCAGGTATGGGGGATGCCAGAGAATTGAGAAGAAAGGGGAGAATGATGTGGACAGGGGCATCAAGGAAGGGGACAGACAAGAGCAGCAGGAAGCATAGAGGCAGGCATGGATGGAGCCAGCTCTGCTGGGGCCTGGGGATAGGTGAGTGCAAAATCAAGCAGCATAACTAGCATTTTGTAGGGCTTGACTATTTCCTCAGACTTTGCTACATGCTAGTCCAACCGTTCTCAAACATTTCTGATGGTCAGAATCACTTGGAGTAATTATTAAGAAATAGTTTCAACCCACCCTCTCCCACTTCCTACCATTTGCCCCGGTTAAGCACTCTTGCTTCTGCATTTCCTGACACCAGCTATACCTCTGTCCATCCAATCCTTCCATTCCCTCAAATCCCACCCCTGGTTGCCCCCAGTGTATACTAAACAACCATTGAACATACCCCAGTATTTTATTGAATTGTTCTTTGATTTTTTTCTGAGTCTTCTCTTCCTAGCATGTTCAGGACAGGGAGTCCATTTCCAATGTTTCATATTCTGCCACAGCACCTAAGAAACAGTCAAGCTTCCTTGCTGACAGGTTGACATCATGTTCTACATCATAGGCCCAAAGCTCCAGGCCCCATGTGACACGCCTACATACGTCCTTCCAAGGACTCCATCACTATCCACAATGAGCCACTGACATGGCTGCATGTCCTAGCTGTACCCTTCACCATCCCATAGCCCCTCAACACCCCACTGCCTGCACCCCTCCTGCCCCCACTAGCCCAAGAATGCTTTGTGAGTAGGGACTCAAAGTCAACACCATGCCACCATGTTCTAATGGACCGTGGTCCTTATGAAGATTTGGGGGCATTGAGATGCAACCTAATTTTATACTTTTCTTGGCACCGTGGACTGACCCCAGGGGCATTCTACCTTCAAAACACACACACACACACACACACACACACACACACACACACACAGCCCTTTTGATTTTTTGCTTTGAAGCAGGGTCTCTCTAGGTTGCTGAGAGTCCACTAAGTTGCTGAGGCTGGTCTGGAACCTGTGATCCTCCTGTTGCAGCCTCCTAAGTACTAAGATTACAGGCATGCACAACCATGCCTGGCTTAATTTTATAGGGCAGGAATGTTTCCTTTTGGAAATCAAACCCAGAAGTCACCACAGTTTAGGGGAAAAATAAAATAGAGGTCTAGAATGAAGGTGCCCCACAAGGGGAGCAGGTGTCAAGGCAGGCCTTAGATGTTCCCCTAATTTTATCAGTCCTGGGATCCATTATTTTAACTCCTGCTACCCCTGCCTAGGGGCTCCTAGGGGCTGCAGGACTCCCTTCACACATAATTAGGGACCAACCATCTTTCCTAAGTTCACCTACAGTCACTGCTATGAAAATAGAAACAGAAGCCAAGTATAGTGGCACATGCCTGTAATCCCAGTACATGGGAGGCTAAGACAGGAGGATTGCTGGTTCAAGATCAGCCTCAGCAACATATCAAGATTCTCAAAACAAAAAAAAATAAAAAGGGCTGGATGTATAGTTAGGAAGTAGAATGCCCCTGGGTTCAATCCCCCAGTATGGCAGGGAAGGAAGGAAGGAAGGGAGAGAAGGAGGGAGGAGGAGAGAGGAGGGGAGGAAAGGGGAAAGGCTAAATTTTAACACCAAATGCTAGTGGAAAATATGAAGAAAATATAAACTCACTAAAAATATTTTCCCAAAACACAGGCCTCTGCTCCTGCGCTAGCCCCAGCTGTCTTCCCTGCTGCCCTCCTTTCTTCCTAAACACCAGTGTGTCTCCAGCTGCCCCTTAACCTCCCAACTAAGCACCTACTAGTCCTATGTCCAGTACAAGTGCCTTGTGTCCACAGCTCTCCTGACTGTAAACTGCCATGTTAACTCTCCTGTCCCTCTTCCTTCCCCTACTCTCCCTAGGTCAGCTGACCTCCTGATCACTATGGAGGTGAAAGGTCCTCCCCGGTCCACACTTAAGGTACAGCCCCTGCTGAACAGGCGCTCTCTCCTCTGGACAGAATTCCCTTCCTCTGTCTCAAGGTGCCTTGAGCTTCCAGAAGCCTTTGCCATACAGGAGCAGCCAAAATATAAGGTTTAGCATGCACACAACAAACACTGGCTGAGCGACCACCGCATACCAGACACTGCTGATGTTGGGGCTTGGTGGGCACAGCAGTGAATACAGGCAGACCCTCACGAAACTCACAGGCCAGTGCAGAGGACAGAGCATAAAGCATAAAACTTGTTCTCTTGTAGGGATTTGCAGCAGGAGTGGCCCAGTCCCTTATCTAAACCCTTCACACTCCCCTCTCCCAGCAGAGCCGTTGGAAAGGCCAACGGCAGTGTTGATGAAGATCAGGGAGAGAGGTTTAGTACAGCAGATGTCTCCTCAAAAACAGACAGAGGTGAACCCAGGCCTGGTTCTAAACAGCAAGGCATGGAGACGGTATGTGTGGGCCTCCTAAGCCGACTCAGCTCGCCCACAGAGGGAAACACTCAGACTTCAGCCCAAAAAAACTTTACACACAATATGAAACACTCCCTCTGCCTCCCTCTTGTCCTCCCCCCTTGCTTTCTCCCTTCTCCCTTGCTTTACACACACACACACACACACACACACACACACTTCCCTATGTCACACCTCAGACTTCTATTAGATTTCCCTCAATGCCTAGCAGTCTGAGACACTCCTGAAAAGCAAAGGAGTGCTTAGCCACAAATCAGACACAAGTGCATAATGTCACTTATAGATCAGCGTGTGTGTGTGTGTGTGTGTGTGTGTGTGTGTGTGTGTTCATCAAGATGCTGGCGAGGATGTGGAAAAGTAAGAACTGATACATTGTTGGTGGGATTGCAAATTAGTGCAACCACTCTGGAAATCAGTGTGGAGGGTCCTCAGAAGAATGGGAATGAGCCTACCATATGACTCAGCAATACCACTCCTGTGTATCTACCCAGAGGAATTGAAATCAGACTACCATAGTAACACATGCATATCTATGTTTATAGCAGCACAATTCATAATAGCCAAACTATGGAACCAGCCTTGGTGTTCAATAACAGATGAATGAATTACAAAATTATGGGACATACACACAATGGAATTCTACTCAACCATAAAGAAGAACAAAATTATGTCATTTGCAAGGAAATTGATGGAACTGGAGATTAGTCAGTCATAAAAAGTGAAAGCCTGAATATTTTCCCTCATATGTAGAAGCTAGAGAAAAATTGGGACACAGGAGGGATTCTAGACAAAGGAGGAGAAACCCTAGCGGAGTAATGAAGGGGACCTATGGGAGGGAGACAGGAGAGGGAAGGGAGACGCAGTAAAGGAAACACTTCAATGGACATGTTGTAGATACACAAATCCATCAATGTCGATCACAACGTCATGCACGGGGAAGGGGAGGGAGTGGAGTGGGAGCTGGGGGAGGCTCACTGAGTGCTGTGTGCATGTATGCCTCTATCACTCTGAACTTCATCATGATATATAATTACATGTGCCAATAAAAGAAAAAAATTAAAATATACTAATTGTTGAAAAGAAAAATAAAAGAAAGGTGAGATGATTATTTTTTCATTAGTAAAGAATCATTAAATTAAGTACATCCTAGAGTTCCAGGAGAGAGGGGTCCAACAAGTACCACCAAATTCCAATGCAAAGTCACTGCTTCACCCCCAGGTCAGCCATCACCGCCGGGCTCCACGGCTACAACGGGATGCTGGTGGGACTGCTGGTGGCTGTGTTCTCTGACAAGTTAGACTACTACTGGTGGCTTCTGATTCCTGTGACCATCACAACCATGGCCTGGTGAGGCACCTCCATGTTTCCGCTCACAGATTCAAGGGGCCCCAAAATGCTTTGTGTGTTTCCCTGGATGGGGGCAGGACATGAACTGCTGTGGGACCCAGTGTCTTCATAGTCAGGCTGATTGGTCCAACAAGGCCCTGTGAAAGCCCATGAGTTCAGGAGCAACAGAAGGGGATCACATATGGCTATGGACTAAAAAAGATCATGTGTTTTTGTTGTAGTTATTGTTGTGGTGGTAGTGGTGGTGGTGGTGGTAGTACTGAGAATTTAACCCAGGGGTGTTCTACCTCTGAGCTACACCCCTAGCCCAATTTTTATTTTTAATTTTGAAACAGGATCTTGCTAAGTTGCCAAGGCTGGCCTGGAACCTCTGATCCTCCTGTCTCAGCCTCCCAAGTACTAGGATTACAAGTGGGTACCATAGTGCCCAGCTCATGTGTTTTTATTGTGTTGATAATCTTCCTTGAGTCATAGTCTTACTAACAAAGGTTAACATTTATTGAGTAGTTCCTAAATTCCAGGCACAGTACTAAGCAAGGTACGGTTATGTGTGTCCCCAATTTACAGAAGGGAAGACCAAGGCTGCAGAAGTCAAGAAACTTGCCCCAGGACACACCCTATAAAAGTTTTTGATGCAGGCTTTCTAAAGGCAGAGTCTTCACTATTAAACTCCACATTGCCTGGGACTCCTCTATTATGTGATCTGACCAAGATCTAAAAGCTGAACGCTCACTTGTGATAGAATCACAAGGCTTTCTTGGAACAGAAGGTCTTTGTGTAAAGCTAGAATCTTTGAACTAGATGAGGTCTTACTCAAGATGGAAGGGGGTTAGGAACAAATATTCCTTGAGTCCAGGGTGTGCTCTGCCATTCACACATGTGGTTCCTAATGCCTTTAAATTTATAGCAGGTCAGTAGAGGGCCCAAAGGGTCTCAGTAGTGTGCCTGCTGTCACGGTGAACTCTTGACCTCCAATCCCTGACTTCACATGTACATAGCACCCTGGTCTCAACTCTGCTCAGACATGGTGATTTATTCCTGTTCTCACCAATAAATCAGACATGGTGATTTATTTTTAACATCTCTAAGAAATAAATGTCTTTCTTTGGTTTCAAAGTCTGGAGTTACTAAAACCAGTTAGTTTAATTTGGCTTACGTACTGTTTCATTACTTTTTAGTAGTGCTTGCAAATAAATTACTACATTAACCATTCTGAGTAATTTATTTTTCTTCTTATGGGTTCTTCCATTTTTAATCCATTAGGACAAAAAGATAAGGCAGCCTTTTCTGTGGGGGTTTCCTTACAGCTCACCCCCCTGTGAGGAGCAGAACTTGTCCTCATTTGCATAAATTTGGTTTATAACAACCCTTCAGCCACATTGCACTGGATGGCAGTTAGATTTAGGTTCTCTGCACCCCACTTTCCAATTTAAAAGACAAAAAGTAACCCAGGGTGGTCCTGTAATCCCAGTATTTGGGAGGCTAAAACAGGAGGGTCACAGATTTGAGGCCAGCCTCAGCAACATAGAGAGGCCCTCAGCAACTTAGAGAGACCCTCTGCAACTTAGGGAGGTCCTGTTTCAAAACAAAAAAATAAATAAAATAGGGCTGAGGGTGTAGCTCACAGGCAGGACACCCCTGGGTACAACCCCCAGTATCACACACACACACAAAAAAAGTACTGACCCTTCACATGGGCAGAACTCTCCAGAACACTCAATCCATTCATGTATCCTTGAAGTTTAATCCATGTAGGGTGGGTATTAGTAGTGCCATTTTCCAAATTTATCCAATAAGTTAAAAAAAATTGGCACTGAGGATTGAACCCAGGGGCATTCTACCTCTGAGCTACACCCCCAGCCCTTTTTATTTTTTATTTTGAAACAGGATCTCACTAAGTTGCTGAGGCTGGCCTCAAACTTGGGATCCTCCTGTCTCAGCCTCCCAAGTACACAGGCATGCACCACCATGCCCAGATCAAATAAGCAAATATTTAAGTGGCTGGGACTATTTGTTGAGTGTAGGGACTATCTTAGATGCAGAGGACAGTGGTAGGCAGGGAAAGAGCTCTATTCACAAATATAGAAATAAACTCGTAAACCAGTTAATAAAGGAGGTCATTCCAAGAGCGAGATACTTTGAGGAAACCAAAATGGGGTCAATGGAACCAACAGTGGTTCCAGACACAGGGTGTCAGGGAAGGCCACTTTGTAGATGGGACATTTGACTTGTCACCTAAATGATCTGGATCAAGGATGTCACAGGTAGAAGACCCCAGCTAGAAACATATGATGTGTTCAAGAAACAGAGATTAGACCATGAGGCTGAGGCCCAGTGAATGATGGAGGGTGGCAGGAGGTAAGAGGAGAGAGCGGATGAGCGCCAAGCACCATACACACTGTAAATCAAATAGGTCTTAAGATTTGTATTACAACTGTAGTAAAAACAGGAAGCAGTGAAAGGGATTTAATCAGAGAAGTGATGAATATAGTTTAAATTTAAACAAGCCGCTCTGCTTGCAAAGTGGAGAATGATTTTTAAGTGGAGCAAGAACGGATGCTGAGTCTGCTATCATGACCCACAGAGAGAGGAGAGTGGTTCTGACTAGAGCAATATCCATGAACGTGGCCAGAAGTGCTGGAGTTCAAAGTCTATGTTGAGGACTGCGGAGGCAACAGGACTTGCCAGGAGGCGAGGGTAGGAAGGAGAAAAAGGAAAGATGATTCCGTGCATTCCTGTCATTTGCCTGAGCGTCTGAGTTATGGAGAAGACTAAGAGAAAAATTGGATGATGGTAGAAGACAGGAGGCAAATCAAGACTTCTGTTTGGACACAATGTACATCATTAGACTTACAAATCTGGAACTTGGTAATGTAGTCAAGATTTGAAAGGCATATAGAAGGTATTTCATCTAGTACTAAAGAATACACCCCAAAAGAGATTTAGAGATTTAGAGAGAGAGAGAGAGAGAGAGAGAGAGAGAGAGAGAGAGAGAAATCCAAGATAAAGCCATAGAATTTTACATTTAACTGTCTGACAGTAAAAGGGGGAATGTCAGCAAAGGAGACTTGAGAAGGAACAGGCAGGAAGAAAACCTGTTTTCTTGATATTTTGTATTTTGTATTTTGATACAGTGGAAGGGCCCAACTCTAAATTAAGGGGACAGGGAAAGACCATTGATTTGGCAAGACAGATGTCACTGGTGAACCGAACAAGAGCCATTCCTGTGATGTAATAAGGACTCGCACCTGATTGGTGTGACTTGGAATGACGATGAGTCTGGGATCCCAAAGATTGCCAGCCCTTTTGAGGAGTATTGCTGCAAAGAGGAGCAGAAAAGGGGGAAGTGACAAAAGTGGGCATCAAGTTGGGAGGGGGGATTTTTAAAGATAGAAGGTACTAGAGCATTTTGTAGACTGATGAGCATGATCTGGAGAAAAAGAAGAGATTGGGTCAGGCATGGTGGCACATGCCTGTAATGCCAGTACTTGGGAGGCTGAGACAGGAGAATCACAGGTTCAAGGACAGCCTCAGAAATGTGGTGAGATTCCCAGCAGCCTAGGGAGACCCTGTTTCCAAACAAAAATTAAAATAGGGCTGGGGGTGTAGCTCAGAGGTAGAACGCCCCTGGGTTTAATCCCCAGTACCACAAAAAAATAAAAAAATAAAATGGGACTGTGGTAGAATGCCTGTGGGTTCAATTCCCAGTACAAAGGAGGAGGAAGAGGAGGAGGAAGAGGAGGAGGAAGAGGAGGAGGAAGAGGAGAAGGAGGAGGAGGGGGGGGAGGAGGAGGAGATTGAAACTGCAGGTGAAAAAAGAGGAGAATGTCGCAGGAATGAAGTCCTTGAGGCTGATCAAAGAACAGGGAAAACTGGCCTGATGAAGGAGCAGGGACGTGTCTATCAAATGTAAGAGGCAGAATATGCAGGAACAGAGCAGGCAGGGTATGAATTTTTATGGTTAGGAAAATGAAACATTTCTTATCTTGTCCTATTTTTTAATGAAGTAAAGTGCAGTGGCTGGCTGAAACTAAAAGGCAAGCAAACAGTAAAGACTTCATGTGAAATAGTTCTCAGTGTGTTGGAGAGTTAATATGCTGGGTATGTGTAGTAGGGCTTTCAGGTAGTCCGAAATGCACATTTGAGATTCGTGGTCATTGATTAAAGGTAGAGCATTTAACCAGATAACATGACTTCATGTCCCTCTGAGTGTGAGAGATGTGAGGTGTTAGGTATCTAGGGTGGCTGGTCCTTCCCAGAGGAAACTGAAGCTAAGGGAGATTATTCACCTAACAGTGCTCACTCCAACTGTGAGTATAGGAATGAGGATTTGCATCAAGCTCCATCTGTCTCCAAAATTCACACTCTTTCCAAGGAAGAGGCCAAGAAGACAGAAGGTACAAACAACTGAAGGTTCTGTTTTCACCTGGCTGTTCTCAGAGTAGCTCTTGGTATCTGTGCTGAGTCCAAGCCTACACACCATCTACATGCCACAGCAGCCTCCTCCTGGGAGGCCAGACTTCTAAAATGTTCACAGCCCAGGACCGAGGCTGTTGCACATCCTGATGATCCCAAAGGCGATGATTACATTTTCTAAGGATCACATTTGGTTTCATTTTCTCAGCTTAAGAAGCAAGGAGGCCGGGCATGGTGGTGCACGCTTGTAATCCCAGTACTTTGGGAGGCGGAGACCGGAGGATCTGGGTTCGCGGCCAGCCTCACTCAGCTCTCTCTCTCTCTCTCTCTCTCTCTCTCTCTCTACCTAGTGAGGCCCTCCGCAACTTCGTGAGACCCGGTTTCAAAATAAAGTATAAAAAAATAGGTCTGGGGGTGTAGCGCGGAGGTAGAACGCCCCTGTGTTCAATCCCCGGTACCACAAAAAAAAAGAAGCAAGGAAATGATTCTGTTATTTTATGTTCTATTCAAAATGTTTCAATATTTTAAAATTTTGTTTCTCAAAGGTGTAAGTTTACATTGAAAACCTTATTTTCAATCCCAGATAAATAGACTGCTAGAATCTTCAGGAATGGCTATGACGGGAGAGGGGATGGCAGAGGCTATAGTGGACAGCAACGATGAGACAGTGTGGACCTAAGGATGCTCATGGTAGTTAACCTCTATCTCTCCCCCCTTCAGCCCAGTTATTTCTAGTGCCTTGAATTCCATACTCAGTAAGTGGGACCTGCCAGTCTTCACACTGCCCTTCAACATCGCCGTGACCCTGTACCTGGCAGCCACAGGCCACTACAACCTCTTCTTCCCCACCACACTGGTGGAGCCTGTATCTTCAGTGCCCAATATCACCTGGACAGAGATTGAAATGCCCTTGGTAAGTTTCCCAGTGGTGATGAGTTTGAAGCCTTAGAATACACTGCAGCTTGGAGATTGTCCAGGCTCTCTGCCTCACTGGAAACCAGGCGATGGGCCTCAGCGGTCCAGAAAGGGTTGCTGTGACATCCATCCTTTCAAGAAAACTTTATTGAACACTTAATAAGAGCCAGGCACTTTTTCATATATTGGGCCTACACAGGGGATAAGACACATCGCTGCCCTCATGAAACCTGCATCCTATAGAGGGGAAGAGATAACACACAAGTGAACACATAAGGGTTATTTGGACAATATAGGATGGTGGTGGTTGAGTGAAAAATATTAGATATGATAGCTAACTTGATAAAGGGGTAAGAGACTAACATAAATGTGTAAAATTAGGATTTTAAAGGCATTACTAGTGGAAGACAGAGGGCAAATTTTCAGATTCTCTCTATCAATGGTTCTCAAGCAAGGGTGATTTTGCCCCTTGGGGCATTAGGCAATGTCTGGAGATATTGTTTATTGCTAGTGGCACTTCTCTAGTCTTCTACTCACTTTACCAGGAACACTGCTAAACACCCTACAATGTATAGCACAGCTGCCCTCTGCCCCCAGCAAAGAATTATATAGTACAAAATGTCAATAAAGCCAAAGCTGAGAAACTCTGCTTTAAATTTTATTATCATAAATGTGCATGCTCACTTATGCTGCTGATCTCTAGACACTGGTGATAATAAAAATATTACTGGTGTATTAAAAATATAACATAAGATCAAGTATATATAATTGTAAACTTTTGGCCTTGTTAAGCATAGAAATAGTTAACAGCTAGTACTAAAGCAAGATTATTATGTATCAGACACTGTTTCAACCCATTATAACATTAATTCATTTCACCCTCATAATAACCCAATATGGTAGGTACTATCATCATTCCCATTTTACAGATGAGAAAACTAAGGCAAAGAGAGTTAGTTGTCCAAGGTCTACCTGCAGCTAGCACTGTGCTTAACCCCCAATGTAGCCTGATGCAGAGCCTGAACTTTGAACCACCTCCATAGTCCAAGGCAGGACAAGTACCCTCAGCATGAACAATCACAGTGAGACAAGATGCACTTCTTTCCAGAGCACCCACCCCATCATTAGGTACCTCCAAGTGCTCTCTGCATTCCTGGGGAGCCCATCTCCCTTCATCTTTCACCCATTACTTCTAGCTCTGCTCTCCAGGGTAATTCAGGATATTGGTTCTGTGGTACTCTTTTGAATATTTGAAAACATAACCTATGTCCTCATATATTGTTAGTATAATATGACTTTTGAACCCTGTGGCCACCCAGTCACACATGTGGTCTAGTGTACCTGAACCTCAGCATGGCCTTCTGCAGGTGCTCAGCTACAGAACCCCCACTTGGGGGTCCTCCAAGGACAGCCACACTCTAGCCCAGGAGTCATCAGAAAAGGAAATGCTCCCCCACTTCTGGAGCAAAGGCTGCTGCAAGCAGTGCCAAGGCTCCTTTAAGTTGGGTGTCTTTTTAAGTTTTGTCTTGGACTGGGCTAAGGGGAGAGTGGGATCAGAGGCAGGGTTAGGGCCTAAACCCAAGAAACTGGAAAAGATGAAGCCCTGCCTTTAAAGAAAAGCCCCCCCTCACATGGAAAATGGCCAGGGCTGGAACAGAGACCACACTTTGAATTGTCAAGTATCAGCCATCTGGCAAGTAGGCAAACTGCCTCTGGGTGCACAGGCCCACGAGGCACTGTCCGGGTGCCAGCCACAGACACAGGTGGCATGACCAGAGAGAAAGGCTGGCCGAGCCCCAACCCACACTGTGAGGCTGGACACCCAGAGCTGAGGGGACCGGTGTGGTGTGTGGGTCATGGACAAGAGATGCCTCTTGTTCATCCTCAAAATAAACAACTGGAATGTGTCTGGACCCAAAGCTGGGCTCTCTGAGGCCCAAGCTCACCTCTCAACTCTGCACCAGCCATCATTCTGCCAACCAACATCCTTCTCCCCCACACCATCCGGATCTGAGTGTTGAAGTATCCATCCCATTTCCTTCTTTCTCTAAAACAATGGGGTGGGAAGTCTCCCTTTTCATTTAGCCAGCTCGTTGCTGTTACATGAGTATCTTAAGGAGTAGGGAAGAGGGTGCTCAGTAAATTTCCACCACACACCTGACTGCGCTTCACCCCAGAGTGCCAGCTGTGGCCTGGAGATCGGGTGGAGAAAGGACAGCTGAAATACAGATCCCGGCAGCAGAGCTTCCTTCTGAACACAGGCCCCATTCCAAGGCCACTTGATCTCTCATACCTCTCATTCTTGACTGCTTGGGCTTACAGCCTTTGTTCCCAGACAGGAAGGTGGGAGCCGGCTCCCCTCAGCATTCCACATTCCTCAGAGGTTGGCAGGGCGTGGGCTGTTTGTTGAGTAGACTTCCAGCCTGTCCCCTACACATAAGCTGAGTTCCCTAGTCTGCTAAAAAGCATGTTCTGGGTCCTATACATAAGATTGGGCCCCACCTTGCTATTCCTTTTGCAAGGTGATAGACTCTGGTCCAAGCAATGTATGGTTATCAAAAGCCCACCCATTCAGAGACAAGGAGCAGAGCTTGAAAGCTTTCTGGGACCCCTCAAAAACTATTCCCTAAAGAAATCAGACAGTGGCCTGCAGTGGCACAGGCCTGTAATCTTAGTACTTGGGAGGCTGACACAAGAGAATCACAGGTTCAAGGCCAGACTCAGCAACTTAGCAAGACCCTGTTTCAAAATAAAAAAGGGTTGGGGGTATATCCTGGAGGTAGAATGTACCTGGGTTATATCCTCAGTACCACGAAAGACCCCCAAAATGTCATATAATTATCTCCCCACATCTAGTTGATCATCTATAACTAATCCAGTGGGCCCTGAACTCTCTTGCATATTAGCTTCACCCAAGGCAGGAGAAATGTTCCATATCAATTAAATCATATTGTCTATGAGGGAGCCAGGCATTCATACATTTTTAAAGTTCCCCAGGGGATCCCAATATACAGCAAAGTTTGGGGGCCAGTGAGGTAATCATATAATAAATATTTATTAAACACCTTTTGTATGCCCAGCCATAAAAGCCCTATCCTCTAAGAATCATATGAGCCAGTGATGGAGAAAAGAACCACAAATATTAAAGGTCATCTGCCAGGCCAGCCTTCTCATGGGATGAGGAAGTGACATGCCTTTGGTCACACAGTGAACTTGTGCACAGCCCCCTGGAAGCAGGAGCCCTGAATCCCCAGACCAGTGCTCATCCTATGTTACTCTTCTCCCTCTTCTCCTCTTTGCCCCCAAAGAACTTCAGGAAAATGTGAACAATTTAGCCTGGCCAGAGAAAGACCGTTCACCCTTGGTCCCAAATCAATCATCCTGAATCCGACGCCACCAAGTCACTCAGTGATGTTTGGGCTTCATGCCGTTCTCCAAATATTCCACGTAGTGCTTTTCTGTAGTGCTAAGTGATCCTTAAGAGCATGGAAAATGCCTCCTCCTTTCCAGGGGCTTACTACCCCCCCAGGTAGTGCTGAATAGACAACACCCACAAAAGAGGACATGCCAATGGTGTCTTGATGGAGAGACAGTGAGGGGTAAAGACCTTAGATTAGGGGTCAAGTTCAGAAGCTTTAGCCTAGTGACCCTCAGTGAAATCATCCATCAAAGTGGCCAAGAAATAATGCTACAAATGTATACAAAATTACCAATTCCAATCTCAAAGACATGGATGGGGAGGGAAAAGGGAGGGGGAGGGACCCAGTGGGAAGGGCACCAAGAGTTGTATACATGTATTTTTCTGTCACTCTGTACCCCAAATGTGATGTAAAATTATAATGCAGCAAATAATTTAAAAGTGGCCAAGAATATATCTAATACTTCTAGAATATTTCTAAGATTTCAGAAGGTTGAGAGGAAATCCCCTTGTGCCCTGAAACCCCCAATGGCAGTCCCGAAAGGAGGTGCATTCTGTTCCCCTCAAAGGTTCTCCTCTCACAGCAGAAGCCACCTGTTCCTCAGAAGCGTCCTTGGCAGCCTCGCCTGCTCCCCTCCTGCACAGGGGTGCTAGATGCCTGGTAGCTGGTGGAGTGGGGAGCCATTTGTTCCAGTGTGTGCCCTCTCTTGGTCTCTCTTACGCTGGAGGGCATGGTCATCCTCCTGTTCCACCTCATTACCCCCTCCAGGAATGGCTGGGTCCTGGCCCTGAAGCCTGGTCTCTGCATTATCAATCCACACTCCAGTGACGCAGATTCTGTTGATTTTGCAGTTGTTACAAGCCATTCCCGTCGGGGTTGGCCAGGTGTACGGCTGCGACAATCCCTGGACAGGAGGCGTGATCCTGGTGGCTCTGTTCATCTCCTCACCACTCATCTGTTTGCACGCAGCCATTGGGTCAATCGTGGGGATGCTAGCAGGTAGGACAGAGAGAGCCCCTGCTCTGAAGGGGGATCCTAGGGACAATCGTCCTGAGGTCATTTCTCCCACACACATAACAAATATTCTAGACTTGCTATCTTCACTAAAGTTTCAAAACACTATCGGGGTAGGGATTTGGTTTTCCCAAAGGTAGCAGATTGTACTGAGCCCTGCAGCTGAGGGCGGGGAGGGAAGCAGTGCTAGCACAGGCTGGAGTACACATGGCCCAGCACTTTGAGGTTTTGAGTAAGCTAAAAGGAAAAGGTTTTCCAAAATCGGATTGGCATTTCACCAGTGTGATTCCATATTCCTACACATGTGTGTATATATGTACACACATTTATATGTGGATATGCTCTTTTCTACAATAGAGTCAAAAAATGAGGTAGGTGACATAGGGGACATTGGGAGTAGGAGCCTGTTTTTTTTACTTATTCAAATGTTTTTCAAATACATTTGGAAGTAAAACTAATTTTTTAATTGGAAATATTTTCAAACCCATAAAAAAATTACAAAAATAAAAATAACACAACTGGGCTTGGTTGTGCACACCTGTAATTCCAATACTTGGGAGACTGAGACAGGAGAATCACAGGTTCAAGGCCAACCTCAGCAACTTAGCAAGACTCTCAGTAACCTAGCAAGACCCTGTTTCAAAATAAAAAATAAAAAGGATTAGGAGTTTCACTCAGAGGTAAAATCCCCCTGGGTTTAATCCCCAGTACCAAAAAAATAAAGTAAAATACCCAGGTGGCACCTATTAATTCTTTACCCAGATTCACCTATCATTTACTTCCTATCCCCACCGCTGTAACATTCCTCCAACTTACATAAATCTGTAAGTGCCTACACATAACTTTTTCAGCTATTTCAAACAGAAATCTTACAATTGAAATCTTTGTTGCTAAAATGCAGCTTCTGTAGCTATAGAAGTTGAGGGGCTGGAGTCCCACCTCCTGGGCCGCACCTCATCCTAGAAGCTATCACACCTTTGTGTAAAACCTATGGCTTTGGAAAACAGTTTGGAAACCACTGCTTTCTTCTCGTTGTGGATTTCCTAAGACCAGATGTCATTTTCAGAAGCTCCTTTGATAGGCAGGGTTGTAGGTATGGGATGAAAAGCCGGGGGGGGGGGGGCAGCACCCTGAGACCAGGCACCAGCCATGAGGTGGCCTTTGTTCTGTGGTCCAGAATCACCCAGACATGCCACACCTTGTTCCACAGCCCTGACGGTGGCCACACCCTTCGAGACGATCTACATGGGCCTCTGGAGCTATAACTGCGTCCTCTCCTGCATCGCCATCGGGGGCATGTTCTACGCCCTCACCTGGCAGACCCACCTACTGGCCCTTTTCTGTGGTAGGTATTTGGGAAAGTGACAACCAAGTTGCTCTGGCTCTTCCTTCCCCCCTTGGTTATTTGCCAACACTAGTGCATCCCCAAAATCAGTTGGGATGAGCAAATGATGTTCATTGGCCCTGACTCTATGCAAGGCCTCTGTGAAAGTAGGGGGAGGGTAAAAGCATATAGAAGCTGTAATGGCTTCCCTCAGAGGATGCAATCAAGTGGGAGATAACTGCAAAGATAATAAATAATGTCAGGCAGGAGTGCCCACTGGCAGGGCATAGTGCAGACTCTGAGGCTACAGGGAAGAGCATGGGACCCCTGTTCTTGGTCTGGGCTCCCTGTTCTGCCAGAGCAGTGGCGGGGGGGGGGGGGCTCCAGGAAGCTGACTCTGATGATCCTTGCAACTCCGCAGCTCTGTTCTCTGCATACATGGGAGCGGCCCTCTCCAGCATGATGGCAGTGGTAAGTTTAGATTCCCCACTATGCCAAAGCCCTGTCAGAGCTCCCAGACACCTGGTGTCTTGTGGAAGGATCCTGAGTGGGTTTTGGTATCTGGTACTTTACCCAATACGCCTGTCAAGGTTTATCCAGGGTTTTTCCAGAGAAGAATTTTGTACGTCTAGGATGTGTGTGTGTGTGTGTGTGTGTGTGTG
>PVJS01006705.1:0-58781 GCA_004027185.1 Glis glis
AGTGAGGCCCTCCGCAACTTCGTGAGACCCGGTTTCAAAACTAAAGTATAAAAAAAAAAATAGGGCCGGGGGCGTAGCGCGGAGGTAGAACGCCCCTGCGTTCAATTCCCGGTACCGCCAAAAAAAAAAAAAAAAAGATATAGCCTGTAAAAATGGGCATAAAGAATTTACCAGCTCAAGAGTGTTTGTCTTCTTAGTGGTAAACGCAGGAGGACTGTTTCTGAGGACTCAAGACAGCAATGCTGCGGTCAGTGTGCAGTATGTGAGCCCCAGGACCAGAACAAGGAACTTTCATTGCCAGCACTTGGTGATCACATGGCACCATGTTTTCCCTGGCCAGTTCTGTTCTTCCTCAAGAGACAAAGCCCCAGACCTTATTATCCAACCTCATCAGTAATACAGTAAGCTCTCCAAATCCTTGCAGTGCATTTGTTGTCTGTGTAAATCAACTCTAGATGGTTTTCTTCACTACAAGTCCAACTCCCAACTGATATAAAAGGAATCAAGTCATTGTCGATGTTTTAAAACATCCCTGCACCTGTAGAAGATGCTGCACCATTACTACTACGAACTGAAGAGGAAATAACAAAAGAGCTCTTCTCTCCCCAGCTGCCAACAACAGTACCATTCTGACCTTCAACCCTTCCACAGTGAGGTTCCAGGCATTGAGAAGCAAGTCAGGAAGCAAAGGATGTGCTAGACAGCGATTCCTAATGTGTGTTCTGAAGAAAACAATTTCCTACAGAAGCCCCATGAACAAATGTCTCTGTGGTCAAATAATTTTATGAGATGCTACCTACCATTAAGTCTATTCTAGGAAATCTGCAAAACAGATAAATATATTACAGGCTCTAGGAAGAGGAGTGGTAAAGAGATGTGTGTAACTCTGTACCTTGTCCCTAAATCATGATAATTATTTTCCAAAACACTGATAACATTCTACCACTAAGTTTCCGCTGAAACTTTTAGACATATATCTAAAAGTCTTCTGATCTAGTTATCTTATTTGTGAAGAGATAAGCCTAGAAAAATACTACACAGAGGAGCAGTAGAAATAGCATGGAGCTGCGCGTGGTGGTGCACACCTATAATCCCAGTACTTGGGAGGCTGAGACAGGGGATTGTAGGTTTGAAGTCAACCTCACCAATTTAGCAAGACCCTCAGCAACTTAGTGAGACCCTGTTTCAAAATGAAAAATAAATATAATAGGGCTGGGAATTTAGCTTGGACATAGAATGTCATGGGTTCAATCGCCAGTACTACAAGGAAGGAAGGAAGGAAAAAAGAATGAGGAAAGTTATGTCTATTTTATGCCAAATAGAATATAATCTTGCAGACATCAAGGCACCTCTCTGAGTCTTAGTTCTTTCTTCTAGGGAATATGATTAATGACTCCTTTTCCCAAGGTAGCAAAGGTGTACGGCAATAATGTACATAAAACTCATAATACAGTGCCTAATACATAGGGAGCAATTTGAGCTGCTATTGTAAAGATTAAATTGAAAGAGTTAAAAATTAGATTACTTGATGTGTGAAAATCACTTAGCACTAAAGGCCCTACTAATTGGTGCTCCTAAGCAGTAACAAGATAAGTTACTTTTCCCTTTAGTAGAAATAAATTTGACCCAAAGGATAATTAGAATTATCCAATCCTCTGATGAGACTTTGAACCTAGGTAGGAGAAGAGAGGCTGAATTTGGTTTCGTTCCACATATGACTGCTGTTGAAGCACCTAAAACATTGTTGTTTTTATATTGTTGTATAAATATCCCACTGATTTTATTAACTTCCCTGAGCATAGAATCAAGATATTCCATTATTTGCTTTGTAGACTCTTCTTCCAAACAATATAATATAAAATAGCTCTTTTCTAATAAGTTACATTTCTCAGCCTGGTTCCAATTTTGTTTTTCAATCCAAACCTTCGGTGATTAGCAAACAAAAAATAAATGAGAACATTTTCTTTCTGGTTGAGTTAAGGTAACACATATTGGCATCCCAACACGGGTGCAGATTGAAAACTTGATTCTGAATCATTTGAGAACTTTCCCATTAAGCAATTTTCCACTCTCAAATCCATATATACCAAATTGCTATTGACTGCAGGACAGAATGGCCTAACCTATTTCACAGAATTACTCTCTGG
Organism: Glis glis; assembly: GCA_004027185.1. Classification (NCBI taxonomy): domain Eukaryota; kingdom Metazoa; phylum Chordata; class Mammalia; order Rodentia; family Gliridae; genus Glis; species Glis glis. The sequence continues at coordinate 2,148 of PVJS01006705.1, forward strand.
TATATGGATTACCACCACACAGAGAACAGCAAATTTATCAAACATTCTAGTTTCTAGGACAAAGGGAAAATAGCAGCTGGGACAATAGAACCATGTAAAAAATCAAGATATCCATTGATTATTTGCACGATGGAAAGTGCTAGATTTAATTTTTAATATTTTTTCTCTTTATTGTTCTTATAAGGATGGTAAACACACCTGTGATTGTTAATTCATGGTTATAAAATTCTCTTAACCTCATCTTTTCTTCATCATTCATTTAGGTTTTAAGCACTGGATAAGTTTCTTCCCAAAGGAAAAAAAAAATATCTGAAAAATTTCTGTTTTTTAAAGGAAAGCTCGATACTTTCCCATTGGTCAAAGAAAAATGATCCAAATTATTGGTTTGATCTATAATGTCTTGTATAGTCTGATACCATCTGTAATGTTCAAATTAGGCTATGCTATGCGATAATAATAAACCAACCCAAAATATCAATGGCATAACATACCAAATATATTTTTTACACAAAGTTTGTCATTGGTCCATTTAACTTTTCTGGGCAACTGTTCTTCAAATAGCCACTTACATCCAAGCCACTTAGTTTTGGAGGATTTGTCATATCAATACAATCTCTGCATCCATCATGGGAGGGGAAAAGAGGTACTAGATAATTGTGCATGAACTATAATTGCCTCAGTCTATGTATCATTATACACAGAGCTCATCCAATTGAAAGGAGATTAGAGTATGGATATGAGAAAGTAAACATTTGAGTGCCAATGTCTCTTCCTTCTTACCTGCCCATCCTTACCTCTCAGGTATAAGGAGTTTCTTCAGTGAACCGTGCTTTCTTCTGTCATGGGGAAATACTATTCACACTCTTGACTACCTAATTTTCATTTTCTTGCAATCTCAGCTAAGCATTAATCCACAGGGAACTCCTTGCCAAACTACTCCACTCCTCCAAATACCATGATAGGGATGCTCTTTTCGGAGGGCTTGTTATTCTTTGTAGACATATGGGTTCCTCAGTGTAACTGTGTGACTTAGACTTGCCTATCTCGCTATAATGAAATCTGTCAGAAATCATTAACTGTATTAATTTCTGATCATCACTGCATTCACAGCTCTTAGAGAAATAATAGGCATGCAATGTGAATTTGGTTAATATTTGTAAAATGAATAACATACATCAGTATATTATTTGAAGCATTTGATGTTCAGAAAGATCATAACATATAACCAAAGGCTCAAGTAATCAGTGAAAAGCCAGGACTACACCTGTTCTTCTGTCTCTAAATTTACTTCTCTTTCCACTTCTCTTCAATAGACTAAATTTGGAAGATGGTGAGTTACTTGGAAGGAGCATGCTAGAGACATCTTACAAAGAGTTCTTATATATATATATATATATATATATATATATATATATATTTTTTTTTTTTTTTTTTTTTTGCGGTACCGGGGATTGAACGCAGGGGCGTTCTACCTCCGCTCTACACCCCCGGCCCTATTTTTTATACTTTATTTTGAAACCGGGTCTCACAAAGTTGCGGAGGGCCTCACTAAGGAGAGAGAGAGAGAGAGAGAGAGAGAGAGAGAGACAGCAAGAGAGCTGAGGCTGGCGGCGAACCCAGATCCTCCGGTCTCTGCCTCCCAAAGTACTGGGATTACAAGCCTGCGCCACCACGCCCGGCTTGAGTTCTTATATTAGAAATAAAAAAGAGAGAGGGTGTTTTGCCATCTGCTTTCAGAGTCCAATTCTTCAGGCCTAGAGATCTTTGGGTATATAAGTTAATTGCAAAGCAACCTCTGTCAACTCAAAGAAGAAAAGGAATAATGTCTGCCAAGAGAGCTTTCAAAGTTTGAAGACAAAACAAGTGTTTGTTTCATGGCTTTCTATTGTCCCTTCACATTTATTTTCAAACCATGAGGACAGGCAAGTCACATTGTTTTTAGAGTGAGTCACCCATGCTAAAAACAGAACTCTATTTGCATGGACAATAGCTGTGGGTCCTGCTTGATAGTAAGGCTGAAAACCAGCCTCAATTGAGTGAATAGCTTTTTTTTTTCTGTTCCCATGAATCACCTGATATGAGTTAAAATTTCACTATGAGCTAGGCAAATAAAAGTGCTATTGTTCTATATATGGATGCATACCCATTGGACAAGAAATAAAAATATTTGCAAAAATGTACCAAGAAGAAACCAGTTTTAGCTGGGCATGGTGGCGCACGCTTGCAATCCCAGTACTTGGGAGGCTGAGACCAGAGGATCCGGATTTACGGCCAGCCTCAGCTACTTAGTGAGGCCCTCTGCAACTTAGGGAGACCCTGTTTCAAAATAAAGAACAAAAAACGGGGCTGGGGGTGTAGCTCGGAGGTAGAATGCCCCTTGGTTCAATCCCTGGTACCGCAAAAAAAAAACAAAAACAGTTTCTATCGGCAATCCTATTTTCCAAATATAATCAGTCAACATTTTCCCAAACAGTCTTTGAAAGACAGATATATCTCAATAGCATATATCTTTAAGGAACTGGTTGTTTTCAGATGCACAGTACAAAGTTAAATCCCGCATGGCTTGAGTCAAGAGTGCTGAATTTGATTACTAACTGTGTCGCGTACCAACTTGAACTTGGACAATCGATTAACTTCTTTAACCTTCACTTTTTCCACTTGAAAACTGTGCAAATGTTGGCTTTTCAGGGTGGTTATGAAGACAAAATGAGATAATGTATTCAAAGTACCAGGTAGAATGCCAAAAGCACATAGGCATCTGAGGAAAAAGAATACAATTTTTTTCCCCAGTGGTATATACCTGGTGGTTATCTGATGTGAGCTTGGTGCAAACCAAAAGGAAGAGAGAGATGCAATAATCTACACATCCTACAGTGAGAGCTGTAAGGCCAAGGCCTTCAGCCCCCTTTTGAGCATTGTGGTGCTGATGCTGAGTCAACTTTTAGACAACTCTGATGGTTAAGTTTACTGAGATTATGTGAAAAGTCATTCTCCACAAAAATAAAAGTAGTATTATACAAAAACAGAATTGTCATTCATTATACAAGAGATGAGGCAGGGGTTACAGTAGGTCCTTTGCATTGTGTTAAGGCCTCTCAACACCATATGAGTTAGATGGCTTTACTAGCCACCTTTTACAGACTGGGAAATTGAAATTTAGCAAGTTCAGGTGATTTTTGCCCAAGGATCTACATGTGATAAAGAAGAACTCAGACAGGATTCTAGATCTGCTGACTTCAAACTTAAAGCCTTTAAGACACTGGGCACCACGGCTTTGCCAGACATTTGGAACATCTGCATTTATTTTTTAAATCTTATGAAAGTGTACTTTCAAGAGAACAGTTATACTTTGAAAAGCAAAATATAATGCCTATCAAATAGACAATGTGCTTGCAATCTGAAAAGACGTCCCCCTTTGTTTATTGTCTAATAATGTGCACAATCAGTGGGATGACAAAACCAGGGATGACCTTGAACTTTGAAATTGCTCCAAATATAAGGATCTCTGGAAGGAGCAAGGAAATACTCACAGCTCATCACTTAAGAACTGTTGCCCAGAAAATACAATCACACTACTCATCTAGATGGTATACTCTTTCAAAGATCATAGGAGTGTTACAACTGTTCTAATTCTGGAGAAGACATTATGTCTATTTTACCTGTGTAAGAGGTTGAATCACAGACTGAGTATAAGAATATCTAGACTTTATAACTTTACATCAAGTGTTCTGTTTACGATATCCTATTTTTCTCTCTCCTGGGAATGACCTATAGGTATTTTGAAATTTTTTCCTCTCTATTGTCATGTCTTGGAACAAATAAATTATAGGACATTTTTTCATATTTTATACTTTAGCTAAGTAAATTTCTAGTATGGGGCATCAGCACAGGTACTTCAAATAGCTCTGCCTGAGGAATTTAAGATAAGATCCTCAATGAAATTTATGACAAGGCTTCTCCAACTTTGGTGCAGACTTCCTAGATAAAGAGCTTTTCCTACTAACTTTGCAAGATCTATACTTGAGATACTTGAGGGCTATTTTTTGTAAGAAATCAAAATGACTGCCGTCATCACAATGAATGATTTTTCTTTTACTTTAGAAAGAAATGTAATTAAGTGACTTACAGTACAATCACTCTAAATTAATCAAGAGAAGACAGACATTAATTCAGAGGGGAAAAATCTATCAGTAGCAAACCAAGTTAAACACTGTAGAATCAATGTCCATTTCACAAGACTGGATGCCCTTAGCTCTACTTACCCAACAGCCTGGCACAATCTCTTTCTCTTTCCTCTGCTACAGGTCCATAGAAAATCATGGCAAACTAAATGTGTTTTCAAACAATATGCTATGTGGATGGCCATAATGGATTGATGATTAAATTAGGAGAAAGAATTTATTAAAATAAAAAGTTATTTTAAAAATATATTTAGCCTTAAAATAGATTTAAAATAGACTTATATTTTGATGGAAATAACTGATTAATGTTTTATTTTTCTTGTACCTGTGTGCTCTGGTTGATTTTCTCAAAGGAATACTGAGAGTTGCCTACAACATTTGAGCAGTGAAATAGCCCATTCAAGTGAACTTTGTGAAACAACCACAGGGTAATTAAAAGGAAAACCTAGAATAAAATGCAGATTCTACAGTCTTTCAATTATAATTCTTGGAGAAGTCACTTTACCCCTCTGAGTCTCAGGGATTGTTGTTGTTGATGCTGTTGTTTTGTTTTCTATCTGCATAATCTGGTGAATAGCTAACAAACCAGGAAGCTGCAAGGCTTAGATGAGATAATGCATATAAGTGTTTTGTAAACTCTAAAGTAGTACTAATTATTTTTTTATAAATATGGGTTCAAATCCTGGTTGTTGCAATGTGTCAGCTGTGTGGTCTTAAGTAAACTGCATGCTTCCATGGGTTTAAGAATTTAATCTATAAAAAGGCAGTAATTTCTTATAATATTGTGTGAAATAGCAGTAAAGAACAAAATATGTCATATAGCTGGCACACAATAAAAAGTAGCCTTATTATTATCTTTACTCAGTAGTTACTCTTTCCCCAAACAAATATGAGATTTGGCAGCAATGGAATGATCATAATGGAAAGTATAAAATATAAAACAAGGAATACTTGGCAGGAGGCAAGGAAAACCCATTGCAGGGTTGGAAAACAAGAGCATTTTCTATAAAAATATATGATTACTTGTAACCCATACATTTCTATAATAACAATTTTTGTGAAGTATTTAATGTGAAGCATAGAAAGAATGCTATTCATAATCCCTTCTATCAGGGAGCTTAATAACTAAATAGATAGATACATACATAGTTAGAAATTTACATTTACATATATTTACATTTATATTTACTTATATATGGATACGTATATCATCTGCATATATATTATATATAACTAATATATGTATATATGTATACACACTATATAATATTTTAACTTAAATATTTTACAAAGATGGCATAATGTCACAAGACAGTACATGGTAAAAATGAAATGATTACAACAGACAAGAAGTGTTCAAATACAGGAACAATGCCTGATTTTTACTGTATTGAATAAATAGTATTTTCCCCAAAGCATTTATTACATAAATAAATCCATCAATACAGGTTTCATTCTGAAAACTTGATTCTGAGGACCAGAGTTAGCTTTCTGAAAAAAAAGATAACAGAAAGTTTTCTGCAAAACCCTACCAGTAAACTTCAGCAAATCTGATATCACTCTTACAAAGTCCCTCAAGTTTCCTCCTTGGTATTGTAATAGCGTGAGGGGCTTCTCATCTTGCTACTGTCTGATACACATACTGTCTGCGGAAGTATTATACTGAATGGCCTAAGGTCCTTTACATCCCACTGTTGGGATAGCTCTGCCTCGGTCACCTGGCAAGCCCCTGCTCATTTTCAATTCCTCAGGCAAATCTTTCTTTGTCTTTGAAGTTTTCTAGGACTTGCCCTTGTAAAGTGAATCACTGATTTCTTTGTTCTCCCTCTACATTATGAATTACTGTACTGCAATAATCTAGTTGGCACCAATCTTCCCCATTAGACCCTGAGTTTTTCAAAGGTGGGGAAATTCTTTTGTGTTTCTTTATGTCTCAAGGGCCAGTGCCTGGTACGTACCAAGCACCATGGTTTTAATATCTGTTATTACATAACATTAGATTAGAAAGAAAATGGGTGTTGAATAATAACAGCTAATCTTGCTGAGTATTTTTATATGGCAGGTGCAGTGCTGTTATTATTCCCATTTTATAAATAAAAAAAGTGCCAAGTTTATTCTAGGTGGCTATAGAGACAGAGTGAGGATTCAATTGCTGGTCTGTCAACTCAACCATTAGATGAAGCAAGAAGTGATAAAAATGAAAAAATCTTCATGATACTCCGAAAAGGGCACCAATGTGGTGATTCAGAGCCATGAGACTTTGGGTTACAAAGAAGAACCCAAAGTGGAGAGAGCCGCCCACATTGCTGCTCTTAACAACACATGTGTTTAATTGATTAATGAAAATGTAAACGTGTTCCCTCTCTTTAACAAGGTTGAGGCAACCTGGTTCATGGAAATGAAGGTGCTAATATGCCAGTGTCAGAGAAAAGGGCTAAAATAGAACCTTCAACTGCTCGCACAATTGTGCAAGGGAGATAATTATTTGGTTAAATGTCACCAATAATTAGTGGAGAAAACTCCAACTTTTGCTAACCCTGGGAAAATATGTGACTAATAGCTGAGTGACAAAGGCGCTTAATCACCACTTATTAACTGATTATTTTAATCCACAGATGTGTCTGTTTTATGATTTATTTTTAAAAGAAACATGTATTTAAAAATAAAAGGTAGAGGACTGTCATAAAGGGAAGTAAAGGAAAGGTAGAGCCTAGACTTTTCTTTCTGAGTGGTAGGGAAACAACAGCAGGCTCTCCAGCACTGAGGACTGTGTTAGGATCCCTGCTCTCCCTCCCTGTTTCCTGAATCTCCTTATCTTCCCACATGGTGAGAGCCAGCTCGCTCTCAGAAGCTGTGTTGACAGTCTCAGGGATGGGGAAACAAGACTATTGCTGTAGCTGAAGGCCGTCGCCTGTGGCTGTTGAACACCCTTTGAAAACATGTATGTTTGTCTATTGAGCTTTCTCTCTTGACGCAATAACATGGCAGAGACAGCCAGTGAACTTCTGACGATTTAAGTGCCCCCAACCTCTACTCACATTCATGAATGCCCGAATGCATGTGTGTATATCCACTCAGGACACAAGTTGTGTGTTTTTGAATTGCTATTTAGTCTATTAGGATTGGTCTCTATGAACTGATTTCTTGAGAAAGATCATTCTTGTTATTGAAAAAATGAGCTACATGTTTACATGTCCCCTTATAACTTCAGGGAAAGAGAGAAAGTCCCCGTTCCCCTGCCCCTTTTGTAGCTGCATTGCATGGCTGGGTTCAGACCAAGACAATGTGGAAAGAACTGATATGCGCTGCGTCTAGGTCCAGCAACAGAACGTTTTGTCCTCGTCCTTCCCTTCTCATCCTCCCCGGACTCCTCTGCCTAGGCTTCCAGGAAGATGACGGTGGACTGACCCTGAAGTCTGAACATGATAGAGACACAAGGTGGAAGCAGCTCTGGTTCTAGTATCACCTTTTGGGAAACAGCTGCATGACCTGCTCCAGACATCCATGCAAGTAAGAAATAAACTTTTCTGGTAAGACAGTAAACCTTTACACCAAACTGATACTCATTGTGATGTGAGACTACAATGCACCAATAAAAACATAAAAAAACCTCATAAATGAAAAAATAAAAAGACAGTAAACCTTTGAATTTATCTAGAACTCCATCATGGATCATATACCTAATGGGAAATTTGGCACAAGAAATAGTGTTGTTTTAAGAAAAGCCTGAAATAAACAGCATTTCCTTATCAGTGGGGCAGAGGTCGCTAAGAAAATAATTATCAGAGGCTAGGCACATGTCATCAATGAAGCAAAGCTTGGAGAAAAGAGTTGCCCTAGATCAGCATAAACTATACAGAAGCAGCTTATAAGGCAAGAGGCCTGAGAGCAGGAAGTCCCCTTTCAACCCCTTTCTCTGAAACTAGCAGAACAGCATCATACTCCATGCCTTTACTAGATTGTTCCATTTGGGGTTCTGTTATCTACATCTGGGCAGAGATTTCAGGGAGAGTTATCAGTAAGAAAGAATGGATTGCTTTACAACCATGCATAAAAGAGAATGGAGAGTCCAGAACTATAGGGTCTTGTTAAGGTTAGATATAGAAGAGCTCATATATTGGTGTTTGGAGCTGATGTAATTGAGTCATGAGGGTTGGAATCCCAGAAGTGGATAAATCCATTGTAATGGATTTACCTGGGTGGTACCCAGTAGACCTGTAGGGTGTGGCTGGGGGAGGCGGTCCCTGGGGGTGCAGCCTTGGAGATTACATATGGATCCTCCTCCCCCTGTTCTCGCTGCCTTGCTTCTGGCCTCCGTGATGTAGGAGCACAGACCACGTGCTCTTCCTCCCTCTGCTTCCTGCTGCCATGCCCTGAGAACTGTGGTCCCTGGCCTCACATGGACTGAACCCAAAACCATAAGAAAATAAATCTTCTTTCTTCTAAGTTATGTGGTCAATCTTTACATTATAGCTACAAGAATGCTGACGGATATAGGTCTCTCAGAATTGGGACTTCTAGTCTACAAATTTAAGGAATGAATTTAAAAAGGCTTTGAATGATAACGACTAAATAAAACTCAGTAGCTCAAATAACAGATGAAGTGAAGAATTGTACCTTCTCATTGAAACCCAATAATTTTAAAATGGGAGAGAGAGAGAGAGAGACAGAGAGACAGAGACAGAGAAAGAAAGAGAGATCAGGGTGAGAAAGCACAGACATAAACTGAATAAATTGTGTCTAGCAATGATCTCTGCATGTGGTTATCATCATATACGGTTGAGTAGATTTAAGTACATCAGAAGGCCACTGGGTAGTGGAAGGAACTGTACAGAAAACTATAGGACTGCAGCTTAAAAAATATACTATTTGGGGACTTAATGCAAATTTTAGTATCTATCCTTCTGCGTACATTCTTCTAAAGCTGAAGTTAGGCCATGCAAAATTTCCATGGAACAAATACCGTTTTATTTCTCCCATTATCTTTTTTTTGTGAATAGAAGTGTTTATTTTGACTATCTAGGCACTCTTTTACTCTCATATATTAAAATGTATGGAAGCAAAAGGAAAATAACTTTAATTTTTATTTCATAGGTAGCCATACCGCTGGCCTTGTGGAGAACACTAGGCAACACTTCCCAGGGCCTGGATTGGATTTTTTTTACTGCTATCTTTGTGAAGAAATAGTGTTGCTGTTTTTTTTATTTTTTTTTTCTCTTGTATATAAGAAAGAAACTTTTGGTGACCATAATGAGTAGGGGACTGAGGCAAATGGGTAGGTAGTCACCATACCATTTCCTCATCTTGGACCCAAGGACGACTGGGTTTGCAGTTAAGTTGAAATATATCATTGGTTTCTGGCAGAGAGAATGTGGATATAAATGTTCATGATATTCCAGAGATGGTCATAACAAATACTCATCGACTCTCAACACTCTTTCTGTGCCATCTTTTACTCTCATGTCTGCTACATTGGGGTGGATAAAGCCAGGGTGAATTAAAAGCCAAAAGATGCAGATATCTTGGGTTTCTGAATTAATCTTTGAGGAGAACCACTTGGCCAACATCAGACTGATATAAGCAATAAATAGATTTCTGCTGTATCACACTGTGAAAACTTCAGAATCTGTGAATGTAGCATGGCTTAACCTAACCAACTTATAAACACACACACACCTTATATAATCATGGTGAATTATCCCATTATTATCCTACTGGATTAAATTTCTTAATATTTTGTTTGCTAGATCAATTAATAAGGTTGGATAATTGTTTCTCAGAACACATGAATAGAAGATGAAACTAATTTTAATTGAGCACTATTTTGGTTCATTTACTCTTCTAGACAATTTACAATCATTCTGAGTTTAATTATCCCCATTTAAAGACAAAAAACCTCAAGCACAGAGAAGCTATATACCTGCAACTTGAGTGGATATTTCTATTTTACATACACTTCTCCTTTTTAAAGTCCCAGTCTGAGTTTTCCTTTAGGTAAATGTCCATCCCCCATTCTTAGTCTGGTTGGCTGGGATTTATACCTAGAATTATACCTGGCTCCATCCCATGGATATTAGTATTAGACGTGTGCATGTGTGTCACTGTCACTATGAACTACATTATTATGTGAGATTATAATGCACCAATAAAAGTATAAAAAAAGATAGTCCAGTCACAATGAACCAGAACGTTTACTGAGATTGGGAAAAATAACTTTGCTCTTTATTCTGAATCTTAACCAGGAACAGAGAGTTCCCTGAGACTGCTGGTAATCTTTCAGTCACAGAAGAAAAGTTCATTTGCAGAGGAAAAGTGGCCAAACAAGATATGGAGTGACTCACTTATGAAATCACTTGAAATTGTATACCTCTTGGTACATAAAAATATTTTTATATCCCTTCACTCTTAGTAGAGATGATAGATTTCCTGTCCATTTTTTTAAAGCACATTCAAGTTAATTCATTCTTACCTCCAATCTCATGCATCCTAAAAAATAGCTAATCCAGCCAAGCATGGTGGCACACTCCTGTAACAGATATGAATCATTCCAGGAATGTAAAGATAGCTCAACATTATGAGATTATTAATATCATCACAAGCCAAGAGGAATATGTCACCACCTTGAGAGATGTTAACAAGGCATTTGATGAATCTCAGCACTCATAATAGATCAAATAATTCCAGATAAGCACAAATAAAAGGTTTCTTTCCTACTGTGATAAGGAGCTATGTGAATCCTAAAGGCCTTCTTACAAAGCAACTTTGATCTATGCAGTAATTTACAGACTGATCAACTTTTGATTGTTTGGATTTAATATCCTGTAGGGTATCATTATCAATGCACCCTCCAAGAAAAGTAGGAAACTTTCTTAAAAGTTTGGGATCAGAAATGATTCACACCACTTTTACCCGCATTCCATTGGTGAGACATAATCAAATGGCCACAAATTACATGTCACAGAGGAAAATATTGTCTATTCATTTAATAGGTATCATTCATTTCCTCGTCTCCTAGTATAGTTCACATGCATTTCTAAATGTAAAGTTAAATGTTTAAACCAAGAAAAAAAGTGCTAGAATAAAAGAAAGGCAAATGCTACATAATTGTTTCTGGTGAAAAAGAAATTCCTAGCACAATACAATGAACATAAACAGCAAAAGGGAAGAGAACACTTTGTCTATTAAATGCATTGTGGCTTTACTTCCATATTCGCCCTTTGATCTTATTTATGACCTACTACATTTCAGATCTGTAATTTTTACTTTTGTCAAATTGATTTATCTTCCCTTTCATTTTCTTTGGTCTCTTTTTTATTTAATTTTAATTTTTAATATACTTTTATTGGTGTATTTTAGTCTCACATCATAATTTACTTCAGAGTGATAGAGACATACATGCACACAGCACTTGGTGAGCTTTCCTCTGGCTCCCTCCCCACTCCCCTGTCCCTATACATGATATTGAGATTGGCGATGAAATTTTCATATATGTACATAACATCAATGGAAATATTTTCTTCATTAATTCTCCCCTTACCCATCCTCCCCATCCATTGCTCCACTGAGGTTTCTAAAGCCCCTCTTGTATACAGAGTATTCCCTCGCTTCCACATATGAGAGAAAATATATGCCCCTTCCCTTTCTGTGAGTGGCTAATCTCACTTAACATAATGTTCTACAGGTCCATCCATTTTCCTGCAAATAATATAATTTTGTTCTTCTTTATTGATGAGTATAATTCCATTGTGTATATATCCCATAATTTTGAAATCCATTCATCTGTTCATAGACACCTAGGCTGGTTCCATGATTTGACTAATGTGAATTGTGGTATAATAAACATGGATATGCATGTGTCACTATAATATTCTGATTTCAGTTCCTTTGGAAAGACACCTACCAGTGGTTTCATTCACTGATAAAACTTAGAGCCTAACAGAATAGTATGCATTCAGAAAGTCCTCAATTAATATTTGTCAAATGGCACTCATTAATAACCAAAGGCATGTAGAATAAAATAGCATGTTCATCTATCTGTGATTTTCAAGAGACTTCCCTTTAGTAGCTATATTTTCTATAGTAACATAAAAAAGAATATCTGATCTTGACTCTAGAAACTGAGAGATTGTCAATCTCATAAAACCAACAGGCAGCTGGGCATGGTGGTGCACGCTTATAATCCCAGTACTTCGGAGGCTGAGACTGGAGGATCTGGGTTTGCAGCGAGCCCTAGCTACTTAGTGAGGCCCTGTTTCAAAATAAAGAATAAAAAAATAGGGCTGGGGGTATAGCTTGGAGGTAGAATGCCCCTGGGTTCAATCCCTAGTACAATAACAACAACAAAAAACCAACAGGCAATTTATTGGAACAAGCCTATAAAGAAATAACAAATATTGTACAACATACATGTATATAATTATTTATTATATATGGTTTTGTATCATATATATTATTGTAGTAAAATCTGAATTTTTAGAAGTTTACTTGTACATGAATATATAGTTTTTGAAATTTAATAGATTTTTTCAAAATTCAATAATATTATTTATTCTTTTGTCTAAATTTCTTTCATTTTATATGGAATACTTTATAAAAGACACTGAATAGCTTCTTTCCTCTAGATTTTTTTTTCCTTTGCATGCAGGGCATGATAAATCTGAAATTTCTTTAAAGTAGCCTTGTTCTCTGAAATTCAGCTTCTGGAGGTTTATTTTGTTGTTTTTGTTGTTGTCTGTTTGTTTTGGCCAGGAAAACCTAAATCAGATTATTGTAGCCTATGTCTCCCTTCCTGGAATATTGTTTTTAAATGTATAAAATAAAAATCTTAGGATTTAAAAGAGACTAATTACATTACAAGCATACAGTAACACATGTTTCTTTAATAATGCATAATTTGTGAGTCTGATAAAATCATTCTTTCAAAGTAGAGAAGGATGAGTGATATTGTGCAATAACCATGATTTTAAGATGTAAATATACTGGTGAATTTTTACTGGTGTGTAAACCAGAAGTAATACTAATACCATGGTTTGCTGAAAGATATATATATTGTTCCTGTCCAAATTAATTGCTGTCACCTCAATTCTATCCATGGACCAAAGACTCATTTTCTATAAATGACTTTCATCTTGGGATAATAAAGGTGATTGCATTTATACCTTAATATGACTGCAGAACATATTTAGGACATTTCAAATCAAAGGTTAAATTTTAAGTCCAGTATCATGATAGGTTTGTTGAAAGCTAACATTGCCACAATTAAACATGCTAGATCTCAAGTAAAGTACATCTTGATATTACTTTGCAAGTTGTCCATATTTTAAATAAAATTAATTAAAAAATTCAGAGGAATTTATGAATATTCCATATAACATCATTTATTTTTATACTGTTTTTATTGCAATATTTCATGACTTCACCCCGGTATATTTTCTTCCCACAAAATGTTAAAATATCCTTCTTTACCCCCTTTCTAACCATATGCTACTATTATTACTTCCTATATCTATGATAAGAAATGAAAATAAAGTATGATTGTCAGAATACTTGATGACAATTCTTCAGAAATACACCATGTCTGTAAATGTTTAGTAATCAGCTCTCTGAAAAAAAAAAAAACCTCACAATTTGTAGCCTATACCCCTTACCATAATGTAAATGCTCCCACCCATGAATAATTTCAATAAACATGATGTCATTGAATTCATATCTGGGAAAAATACATACAAATGGCTTTCACTGGATTATCAGAAAAGTTATTTAAACTGTTTAAAGCATCTGTAAAATAAACTGAGCTTTTCAACTCATTAAGAAGAATTTTAAAAACAACATGTGTGCACATACACAAGAACAGATGCATAGGAAATAGGAATGAAAAATATATATAAAAATGTTAATAGTGGTTATTACTAAATATGAGATTACAGATGTTTATATGGCTTTTTGTTTGCTTTATATATAAAGCAAGATAAGGATACACAAGATTGTTATGGTAATTATCAAACAAATTTTGACACAAAAGCATGTAATTGATAAGTATAATTACCATTATTTATATTGTTAAAATTAAATAAAGGAGATTTTTAGCTAGCCAACTCTAAGCAAAATAGGAATAATAGGAACTTTACCATAACCCCCACATGAGAGAAAGAGCTATTGTATCTCCAGTAGGTGGGAAAATTCTGTAAACATAGTGGATATTTAATACATTTATTTGTTAAATTATCAGTCTTTGCCATGCACTTACCAGTGTCACCTCAAAAATTAGTATCATGACTCAAAAATTATTGATGTATAGAATGGTCTCAATGGGAAAGTATCTTATAAATGTTTGTACTATTTAGAGAAAGGCATCTTGTCTTTGGTATTAAAGGACACAACGACAGAAGGTACTATCTATAGGAACCAGAAATCTATATAGGAATGAAAATAATTGTTCTTCAGTGTGGGCAGGATATTTCATATAAAATATTTTGAAGTACTTCATAAAAAAGAAAAGCAAATCATTTATTCTACTTAAGAAAGCTCATGTGGATCCATTAGGCCTGAATTTTGAATAACTTTTTTGCTAATAACTATGAAGAAATCATCAATTATAATAGAAAACCTAGAAGAGTATTTTTAAAAGGTACTTAAAGTGGTTACTTTTAAAGTTAAAGGACTCATGCAAAAAGTTGGTGGACTGTTCCATTAAAGAAATTTCAAATTTATTAGTCTTTGATATGCTAATGTGTCTTACGTATCAAGAGGGTCTGTGTTGTGGTGCATTGATCAAATTTATTTGGCCTCTGGACTCTCTCAGTCCTCTGTATTCCCCCTCTACCAGCACGCACAAATGGAGAATTAATGTGCTGAAGAATGTACTTTGAAAAGGAATGGTTTAGAATCATTGCAAACATACCATTATAATGAATGTTGGACAGTATCCTAATAGATGGTACTTGTCTAGTCTTAATAAGAATTAGGTGATTGGAATAATCAAACTCTTGAAATTCTTTCCAGCGTTAGAGTTTTTGAAATAAGCACTGTAGAACTGCACTAACCATAATGGGTGGAGAATAAAGTATATGTTCAAGTATATTTCCTGTTAACTTGTGTATGAGTGAAACTTTTTCATGACAGGACTGCCTCTGCTGGGACAAAAGGAATTTTCTCTGAAACTCTGTTTCAGTGCACACACTTGTGCTAGCTGAGCTCCCAACTATATACTCTTAGAAATACAAAAGTTTATCTACCACAGCTCTTCAAAGTCACTAGCCACCCTGCTGGCAAAAATGGCAAAACAATTTGTAGAGTACATCAGAAAAAAGCAAAGTTTCTTCTGCTAAATTATTTTAAGCATAATAAAAGTAGAAGGAAAAGAAATGGTATTTTCTTCTACATCTACAAAATTTTGGAAACACTGACAGGTGTTTCAAAACTAAACTTTAATTAGTAGTGTAAGAAGCCAATGGTAGCACTGCATAACAGCTGGGTAATTAAAATACTTATCAACTAAATTGATAATTAAAACGTAAAATTCTGTAGCGTCTATTTGCAAGCAAAACAAATCTCCAATGAATGTGAGCTAAATCAAAAGACCTTTTCTTCTCCCTTCTTACCCAAACTGCAGAGTCACAATGGAGAAAACTTCATAAATTCTAATAAAATATTGCACCAATGTCTTGACCTGAGGTATTTAACACTAGAATGAAGCAATTGCCTCTAGTCCCAGAACCCCATAAGAATTTCACATTACTGAGTTGTTCCATGATTCTAGAATATATGTGATTGAGGGAAAGCCTTGGATTCTTTAAGGCATGTAGGGGGGAAAATCATGAATATGGTGATGTCCAAAATTCAAATAGATTCACCAAAATAGAGCCTTTCCATGACATTATACCCACCATCTCCACCAATCCTACCACCAATAACAACAGTATCAATAACAATAATTAAACAAGCTTTCTAGAGAGCTGTTCTTGAGTTCATTTAATATAGGGATTCACAAACTTGAGCAGGTACCAAATTCACCTGGAGGACTTGGTTAAAGGAGGGATGCTGCATCCTCACCCAGACATTCTGGTTTAGTAGTCTGGGATGAATCACACAAAAAAAGAAATCATTTCCAACAAGTTCCCAGGTGATGCTGTTGTGTTGGCCTGGGAATACACATTTTGAGATGAACATTTAAAATATTTTAATATGATTCCATCTTGGGAAATTGAATGCAGGCTCTATTGTGGTTTAAATATACTTGCTCTGAATAATCTTATATCTCAAATTCAAAATAGTATGGTATCATAGTTAAATGTGATACTGTAGCCAAATTATCCCTTTTCTGCCCAAAAGAATGAAGGTTTTCCTCTTACTGGGTTCTTGTCTGTGAAATTAAAAGTACACAGATAATAGAAGCATATTAATAGGAATAAAAAGATTTATCTCAAGCAAAGAAAACATGGAGGACAAAACCAGTGCCTCCACACGTGGGGGAGGGGTCACCAAAAGAGAGTAACTATTGAAGTTCTTGGAAGGTGAGCTTTTGTTCCTTCTTGGGGTCCCCCATCTGTTCTTTTGTGAGTGGTCAGAATTGGGTCTTGGGGACCCAATGTCTTTTTCCCAGTTTCAATTCTTTTTTTTTCTTTTATTGATGCATTGTAATCATACATCTTGATGAGGTTCAGGGTGGTAGAGGTATACATGCACACATCACTCATTTAGCCCTCCCCCAATTCCTACCCCATTCCCTCCCCTTCCCTTCTTCTCATGCTCAGCATAGTGATTGACTTTGATAAGTTTGTGTATATACAGCATGTGCACTGGGGTGTTTCCCTCTTCCCCTTTCATCTCCCCCAGTTAGGTTACCTTCTTTACTATCTAAGGTTTCTCCTTCTTTGTCTGGAGTCCCTCCTATGTCCCATTTTCTCCCTAGCTTCTGCATATTAGGGAGAATATCCAACTTTTCACTTTTTGTGACTGATTAGTCTCACTTAGCATAATGTTCTCCAATTCCACCCATTTACCTGCAAATGACATAATTTTTTTTCTTCTTTATGGCTGAGTAAAATTCATTGTGTACATATCCCATAGTTTTGTAATTTGAATCTCTATTCCAAAGGTCAGTGGGCCCTTCCAATCTCCTGACGCCACATGTCTGCTCCCTCATCCTCTTTCCTTTGGTCACTCTTTGGGATGAAGTTTTGTATTCACTTGCACTGTTATCCCTGTATCTATTAACCTTCCCTATTTCTGTTCTTTATACAGATGGACTCTTTTAACTCTTCCTGTTCCTAGGTCCTCTGCCCTGCCTCAGTCATGGAGAAAAAGAAATGCAAATATTGGATGCTGCATAACTATATTAACCATGGGTACAGTAGGACTAATTTTTGACACTCATCATGGTGCTTGGCACAGCATCCTACCAGGCCAGGTCAGTTAAACTCAGTAACCTCCATGGTGGCTGCTCTTCATCCTACCTCTTTTTGTACTCCTCGCTGTATCTATTCTTCCCATTCTTTTAAATAATTGCTGCTTCCTTTGCTTGCTACTAATCACATAGCTAACAACTCATGCAACTTAGGGTTTATCTGCAGAGTCACCTTTCCTGGGTAGTTTATCTTAAAGGAATTCCTTACTTCTGTAAAATATGTTGGGTACCTTCCTTTTATCAATCAAAACATGCTGTGCTCATTTCTATTATTCTTGTCAGAACATAGTGCATCTTCCTGTTAATGTATCTGCCTCTTGCCTGAGACAGTGAGCTCCTAAAGAGGTAGAGTCTGATCTTAATGGTGTCTGTATTTCCTGCCACCAGAATAAATCCTCAACAATATTTTTAATTAAATGGGCATATATATTTTAACCTTGTCAAACTAAACCTAGAGATTGTGTTTTATGACTTCAGTCAAGTAGCTTTGGAATTTAAATGTTTATATTTTCTTCATTCAAATGATGGTGGACTGAATTGTACATGCCAAACACAATGGATATATTGGTGAAGAAGCCCCAGAGATTGATATGCTCACATGGCTCACCATTTGGTAGGGATACAGATTAATCAGAAGGCACATTATTGTGATAAGCACTCTGATAGGGGTAGAAAGATACTAACAGAATCCTATGTGAGGATGAATTAACCCAGAATTGGAGGGTTAGGGGAGAATCCCCAAAGGAAGTAATTTCTAAACTAGTTGATATTGTGATCATCTATTTTCCTTGAGTATTGTGTAGTCAGTTTCCCATCACTGTGATGAATTACCTGAGATCATTAGAACGAAGATTTATTTTGGTTCAGTTTCAGAGGTTTCAGTCCCCAGCTACCTGGTCCCATTACTTTGGGCCTGTGGTGGCACAATATCTCATGTTGGGAGCCTGTGCTGGAAAGAGTCTGTTTACTTCATGGTGGCTGGGAAGCAAGGAGAGAGACAGGAAGGTCCAAGGTTCTCCTCTCTCTTTCCAAGGCACGCCCCCAACTACCTTTCACTAGACCTCACCTACTAAAGCTTCCACCACCTCCCAGTAGCACCACAGGCTGGCGACCAAGCCTTCAACACATGGACCTTTCCAGGACATTCAAGATGCAAACTATTTTTTTTACTTGGGTTTTGTATTTTTTTTATACTTTTTCTATTGTTTTTTACAGGGCCGAGGATTGAACCCAGGGCTTTGGCTTGCTAGGCAAGCGCTCTGCCACTGAGCTAAATCCCCAACCCCAAGATCCAAACTAAAACATGTGTTTTCTGAATTAGCCCTCCACCTTCACATCCACCATACCAATATATATGGGTCCATTGTTTGAGCTCCCAGAAAGTCGTATTGGAGTACAAAATGAAAATAAGAAAGAAGGAATTCATAAGCTAATTGAGATATCACATATGTGGCTTTTTGTAATCTAAATGATTTTAGTGTCTCATCCTTGCGTCCTTGGAATTTTGAAGTATTTTCTCTGTTTTCCCCTACCCTACACTTTTAGTCACTCATTTTGCATGCAAATATATAGATTTGAATAGTTGATAGCTTTCATTATAATGTAGTTATTCCTCTCTCTTATCACCTTTAACTGTCACACCACACCATGCTATTTTGAATTTTGAAGGATAAGATCCTCAGAACAACTGTATTTGCATTATAATATAATTACAATTGGGGCCTGTATTCATAATTAGGGGATTCATCACTCTTTCAATATCATCTTTATCTTTGAATTGTCACTTTAAAACCTAGGTGGTGCAGTGAGGTTTTCTGTGCCCAGGGCATTGGCATTTAACAGATTTATCAGACGCCTCAAAGGAAGCAGTAGCCAGAGGCAGAGAAAAAAAAGGGTGAATCATAAACTCAGAATAAAATAGAAAGGTTCAAGTCACAATTTGTGAATAATTCACAAATACCAAATTGGTGTTTGAAGGCTCTCCTGTCACCAGCTATTTCCCTGATGCAGAAAGAACCTTTTTCCTTGGGCTCACATTATATACTGTACGTCTAACAGGAAACTTATGGGAACATAGTAAAAAGAACATATCCTTAAATAGGAAGTTTTACTTCCTCAAGGAAGAGGAAGCACATTATTATTAAGGTGAAGAAAATGTGACACATGTAAAAGGTTAAATCTATCTCCCCCCAATTCCAACATTTTTTTTCTTGTCTGAGCCCAACTTAAGTGACAGCAGACAATGCTTTATATTGTTTTGATCTCTAGTTACACATTAGAATCATATGTTGTCATACACAGACTGATGGCCTCCAGATATGTCTCCATCCTGATCTCCAGATCCTATGGAGACTGTATGTTGTATGGCAAAGAAGGAGTCAAGCTGCAGACAGAGTGAAGGTTGCTTATTGGCTGACCGTCAAATAGAGAGATTTTCCTGGAATACATGGCTCAATGTAATCATAAGAGCCATTAAAACTGGAAAAGCGATTATGAAAAGAGAACCAGAGGCAGCAGCTTAAGGAACACTTGGTCTGATTTGGTGACTTTGAGTATGGAATAAGTTGCCATAAGCCAAAGAAAGCAAGTGTTCTCTAGAAATTGGAAAAGGACAAAGAAATGAATTTTCCACCAGAAACTCCAGAAAGGAATGCATTCTTCTGACACCTCATCTTAGCCTATGAGCATCCTTATCAGACTTATGATCTATAGAACTATCAGATAATAAATTTGTGTTGTTTTAAGCCAGTGATCTTATAGCAATTTGTCACAGTAGTAAAAACAAATTGAATAAGCTTGGGGCATTTTAAAACTCCTTGTGTCCATGTCATACCCCAGATCAAGGATATTAAAATCTGTGGGATTGGAAGGAGGTAGGATGAAATCCAGGCACCATTAATTTTTTTCATGCTCTAGAAAGATCCAATGTGCAGCCATGTTTAAGAGAGGTCCTCTGTGTATATTCACTGGTCTTCATTAGGAACTAATCTGGCTGGAAATGAATCTTCATTGGTGGTTTGGTGGTGGCCTACCGGTCTTGCCAGTCCAACTGTGGTTTCAGGATCAGAGGTTCAACACTGTCTCAGCTTGCTAGACTACCTACAACCTGGACTCCAATCCATCTCACCAAATCAGAAGCTGCATTCAAATATCAACTCTAGGTAATTTTTATTGTAGGGTGAGAAACATTTCCTCACCTATCATCAGGGGCATTGCTGGTACTTTTATAAGAGAAAAGCAGGACAAGTTTATTTAATGAAGTTTTTATGTGACATGAGAGCATTCTGAAATGAGGACCTAGAGACCTAGGGGAAGCATTGTGTTTACTCTTAGGTTCAATGAAGAAAAGACAGCTATGTACAAATATGGATAAATGAAAGAGTTCAATCTAATGGTAACAGAGTGAGCAGGGAACCTAGGAAGACTTGTCTGTTCAGATCCTCTTTGGCCTCTCTACAGATCATTCATTCCTCCTGGGTATGTATCTGGAACCCTCTGGAATGAGGTTCATCAAGGGAGAGGAGAGATGATAAAGAGTGAGCTTCCTAGGAATTAGGGCTTTCTTGGGGAGAGAGGGATTCTAGACTCTATGACCACCTTAAGGAAGAGGAATTTTGGTTTCTATGACTTGCCTAGGGGACAAAAAGAGACAGGAGAAAGGAGGGCACAAAAAGGTGAGAGCGAGATTTTGTTTCTGAGGATGCTTCTGAAGCCTTCCAATCTTCTTTAGTTGAAAGTACTTAGCAGGGCAAAGTGCTATATTTGGGGTATCATGCTCTGAGTCCCAATAACAGGTATATTAAATATTAAGAAACATTTAAATAGTGTTCACTCATGATTGTCTTTATAATCTAATATATATCTAGTACATGTAATTGTTATTAAATCATTATGTATGCAATTTTTAAGTCTGTCTTCAAGGCTATAAATTTCTAGATAATAGGAATCCTTCCTTCCTTCCTTCCTTCCTTCCTTCCTTCCTTCCTTCCTTCCTTCCCTCTCTTTCTGTCCTCCCCTTCTCTCTTTCTGATACTCCTCTGTCTTTCCAAATCTTCCCTTCTCTTCTTCCATCTTCTTCTCTCTCTCCCTCCTTTCATTTCTTTTTCTCCTATTCCTCTTTCTTTTTCTGTACCTTTACTTCTCCTCTCCTCTTTCTTCTCTTCCTCTCAATCTCTCTTCCTGTGTTTATCCTCAGTTGAAAGACACATCTCTCACATGCTGACTGTCTGAATTAAAATCAACTGTAACTGCAGCAAAGGAAAAAAATAGTTTAATGAATGTACATGACTATGAAATGGAAATATGACTTAAAATGCCAGAAAAAACCTAAGTTTTAACTTAGGCTTAATGGTAGTATTTTATTTTATACCACATGAATTTATTTTATGCTCTGGAGAAATTTACTAGCTTCTTCTTTACATTCCTCAATAATCTAACCCTCTGTTGGGATCAGCCCCATAGGCAGTGACAATTATGATCATAAGGGTAACCCAACCTCCCTGAGTAGACTCATCCTATTTGACAGGATCACATTCTTCTGTTGATCTTATTTCTCTAGCTTGCATTTGGAGCAATGAGGATGGCCAAATAAAGTGTAAATGTGATAAATATGATTGCAAACTTTACAATCAGGATTCCTCATCCTATGCTCTCAGAAACACTGCCAACCATGAGGATTCCCTCCCCAATTTGACTCTAAATGCATCTTCACTTAGCACTTTTGATAGCATCTCAATTAAGGGTTTTGGTTACTTACTTACTGTTTTTCTTAGTCATTTCACTCAATTCCTAGCAACTAAATATTATCATTCCCATTTTACTAATGAGGACGCTAAAGTCTACTGGGCATTAGTAACTCATCTCAGATAAGATTTCAGTCTAGGACTGCCTGGTTCCAGGGCCCATGCTGTTAAATCTCTGTTGCCTGCAGAGGGATGGCCTCATTTGTTGGCTGTGGGAAAGACAGGATGCCACATATTAAAGGACTTTCCCCTGAGATGTCTTAGAAAGAACCCCAGTGGGACAGATGGACCACTTGGCTCTTTCTCAAGCAGCCAAATGTGGGTAATTCTGTGCTGTACAAGTTCTATGAAAAAGCTCATTTATGGACCACACCCCTGCTCTGGAAATATGTCCTTGTAGGGCACAGTCATATAATCCTTACATGAACTCCTGCACTATGAGCCACATCATATTCATTTTGAACCCAGGGCCTCTAATCCTGAATTCTAGCTTCCCGCTGAAAGCAAACAGCTAATTTCCAATTAAGCAGGACATTTGTGTATCCTGTTTACATATATTTTGCCACCTGTATAAACAGTGCTTTATGAGATCATCCACTTCACCAAGGCGACTCACTAAGATGAGGTGTTATCCAAAGAGCTGTTCTCTCTCTCTCTATCTATCTATCTATCTATCTATCTCTATCTCTATCTCTCTCTCTCTCATATTTATCTATGCAACTATGGCTAAATGGTTTCTGCTTTGAGATCATTATCCAGCACTGTTCCTCAAAGAAAGGTCTGCCTATTAGCTAGTTGGCAATGACCCTGTCCCCCACCAAGGAGACATCTGAAGGGCCATTCCTGCAGGAAATATCAGCCAGGCTTTCTGGTAGGTCTTACGGCCATCAGGTGTCATAAGTCACACCCCTGACTGTGTCTACGCGTATGTGACAGTATCTGATGAGACAGGAAGATCCAGCCAGTCCAATATGCCACCAAGATCACATTTTAAGATGACCACAAACAGAGAGAACAGAAGTTAGAGATCACTGCCAGCTACAGAATAATTAGCTCAAAATAGTTTTATTACAGGACAAAAATTAAAATTTAACAATGCTAAGCTTTGTATCAGGGCTTACTTTGAATCCTGGCCTCACCAGCTACTGGTTTTGTGACATTGAGTAAGTCACCTAATGGCTCCATGCCGCCACTTCTCATTCTGTAAAATGGGAATAATATCTAAATATCAGGGTTATTATAAAATAACTAAGTAAGTCAAAGTAATACTGCTTGAAATAGAACAGATGCTCAGAAAGCATTAGCCTCCTTCACATTTCTTTCTCTGGGAGTCAGGACTTGAGATTATTTCTTTCATACCCTCAACTATATATACTTGGCACTCTCTAAGTCCAAGCTCAAGGCAAGGTACTTTGAATTCCTTGTATAGTTCACATTCCTATTTGCACTAAAGGTTAAATGTACCTAGCTACAACCTTATAAGATTTCTGCTGCCAAATATTATGATGGAATATGTTCAATAAGTTTCTACTCAGTGGAAGTCACTTTGTAAATTGCTAAGGAAAACATGAAAAGAATAAAAGACACTCTCTCACCTGTGAGGCACTTGCTATCTATCAAAAAATCTTACCAACTGAACCATTCATCCTTTAAAGTTATACAGAGTTTACATTCCAGCAATACAAGATGGTGACCAAGGGAGATACCACACTACAATTTCTCTGAGACTTAGATCTCAATTGCCATGAAAGCAACTTCTCGACAGGAGAAGAAAAGCAACAAAAACTTGAAGTAAACAACGAAAAGTTTGAAACATGACAGAGTCAAAGCCAGAAGACAAAACAAAGGAAAGTAAAAAGCTCCAAGCGCCTCACCTAAGGGACGGTGGTGGCACCATCTTGGCCGGACCGTACCAGCCACTACCGGCATTGCGGCTTCCACACGCCGCCAGCAGAGAAGCCAGAGACATGTTGTGAGTTCAACTGCAGATCAGCAGAGACGAAAGCAAGCAGTGGCTCCTCCACACTCAACACACTAAACGGCGGTGGCAACAGCAGCTGCAGCAGTGCCATATTGGCAGGACTTTACCAGTGGTTACCAGCATTGTGGCTCCTACACAAGACCAACAGAGATGCCAGAGACCTGCTGTGAATCCAGCAGCTGCAGAATAGCAGCAGTGAAAGTGAGCAGCGACTCGCTCCACGCGCGACACAGCCCTGAACTGCTGCATCGGCAGAAGTGGCAGCGGTGCCATCTTGGTCAGAACGCGCCGGCGGCTACCAGCATTGCGGCTTCTGCAGGCCACCAACAAAGAAGACAGGGAGCTCTTCTAAAACCAGCACTGTAGAGCATCAACAACAAAAGCGAACAGCAGTTTGATCCACACTTGGCAGAGTCCCCAAGGCCAGGAGGCCTGACCAGAACCTGCGGCAGCAGCTGAGCCCACCCTCCCTCCAAGAGATTAAGAACAGCACTCAACGAGACCGTAAGTCAATGAGACACCTCAGGTGGAGACCACCCAGCACAGCCACAGGGACTTGAGGGGTCTGAGACAGTGCAGATTGCCCCAGCGGAGTTAGGAATAGGGTCTGCTGTGGGACAAGGTAGATGTGTGGATAAGCAGACAGTCCCTGGCAACATTTGGGTGGGTAGGACTTGCAGCCCGCAGGTTGTAGCACCCTTATAGAGTCCCTGGGGATTGGCATAGGACATACAGCTATAGTACCTGGGGAAAATTGGACCAAACCAGCCCTCTCTGTGGAAAACATGGAGTTCCATGTTTGCACAGAATTGGGAAAAAGTAACACCTGCTGCTTCTGTAGGCAAAGAGAGACACAAGCACGGGGCCCCCTGCTGGTGACACCTGCCATAGGTGTAGACAGAGAGATACATAGGGACAGCCTAAGTGGAGACCACGGATACCCATGCTTGCAGTAAGAAGGGCAATATCAGCACTGGTTGCTTGCACAGGTAGTGAGAGATGCCAGGAAAGGGTCCCAATCACTGAAGGAGACCAAGAATTGGGCCTGCAAATGGACATTATACTGAGCAAGTGAGAATAACAATTCAGTAAAGGCTATTCACTTTAAGGCTCACCTAGTAGCAACTATCTACCTCCAGGATAAGAAACAATAAAGGGAGAGAGATTAGACATAGGATACCTACAGAGTGAGAGAGAGAGAGAATTACCAAAAGCAACAAAGGTATAAACATAAGAAACCTGAGATCATGAAAAGGAAGAATGGCAAAGAAACAATGAGCCCCCACAATCCCTCAACAACAGAACCCGCCAACTAAGAAGTGCAAAGATTGCCAGAAGAACAATTCAGAACTTCAATAGAGGAAATGATACAGAATTTCCAAAAAGAATTCACAGAGAGCCTGAAAGGAATGAAGGATCAAATAAGAAAAGAATCCGACACCCTGAACAGGAATCAAATAAGCAAAGAATCTGACACCCTGAACAGGAATCAAAAAGAAGCTCTGAGCCAGGTGGGGTGGCGCACGTTTGTAATCCCAGTACTTGGGAGGCTGAGACCAGAGGATCTGGGTTCGCGGCCAGCCTCAGCTACTTAGTGAGGCCTCCGCAACTTAGTGAGACCCTGTTCAAAATAAAGAATAAAAAATAGGGCTGGGGGTGTAGCTCGGAGGTAGAACGCCCCTGGGTTCAATCCCCAGTACTGCAAAAAAAAAAAAAGAAGCTCTGAGGAAGTGAAGGATGCAATAATTGAAATAGAGGCATCAATACAGACCATCAACAATAGACTAGACCACATGGAAAACAGAATCTCACTCTTAGAAGAAGACCTCTCCAAAAATGAACACATAGTATATAAATTAGAAAAAACAATTCAACAGCATGAATTGGACATTGAAGCGATCTCAGCCAGTCTTAAAAGAGCAAACCTAAGAATAAAAGGCTTAGAAGAGGGATTAGAAGCTGAAACTAAAGGAATCAATAATCTATTCAGAGAAGTAATATTAGAAAATTTTCCAAACATAGACAGGTTGATACACAGGTACAGGAAACATATAGAACCCCCAATAGACAGGATCAGAGAAGAGGTTCACCACGCCACATAATAATCAAACTGACTAATGAAGAGGCCAAGAAGAGAATCTTAAAGGCAGCAAGAGTAAAAGAGCAAGTTACATTCAGAGACAAACCAATAAGAATCACTCCCGACCTTCCAAACCAAGTCATGAAAGCTGGGAGGGCCTGGAGCAACATATTCCAAATTCTGAAAAAAAAAATAAAACAATTTCCAGCCAAGATTTATCTACCCAGCAAAGATATCTATCAAATTTGATGGAGAAATAAAAACCTTCCATGACAAATAGAAGCTGACTTTATGTCTTCCAAACCAGCACTAGAGAAAATGCTCAAAGAGATTAATTACAAAGAAGAAAGAATAAGGAAATGCCAGAACCAGACAAACAGTGATTTCCATCAAACAACTAGGCAAAGAACAAACACTACCTCAAATAGAAATTAAATCTCAAAATGTTAGGAATGAAAACCCATCTCTCAATAATCACGCTGAATATAAACGGCCTCAACTCCCCAATCAAAAGACATAGGTGGCAAAATGGATTAAAAATCACAATCCATCTATATGCTGCCTGCAAGAAATATACCTTCCAAGTAAAGACACAGACAAACTAAAGTTGAAGGGGTGGAGCAAGGTAATCCATGCTAAAGGAACTCGAAAACAAGCAAGAGTAGCAGTTATGAAATCAGACAAATTAGACTTCAAACCTAAACTTATCAGAAGAGACAAAGAAGGTCATTTCTTACTGGTAAAAGGAACAATCCAGCAAGAAGGTATAACAATGGTCAACATTTATGCCCCAAACATAGGTGCAACCACTTTCATAAAAGAAACTTTGTGACATTAAATCACACATAGATCCCAATACAAAAATATTGGGAGACTTCAACACACCTCTCACACCACTAGATCGATCTTCAAGACAAAAGGTCAGTAAAGATGCCTCAGACCTAAGGAACACCATAAACCAAATGGACCTACTAGACACACAGAATATTCCACCGAACTACAGATGAATTCACATTTTTTTCAGCTGCTCATGGAACCTTCTCTAAAATAGACCATATCCTAGGCCACAAAGTGAGTACTAGCAAGTTCAAAAAATGTGACATAATCCCCTGCATCTTTTCAGACCATAATGGAATGAAACTAGAAATCAACTATAAGACCCAGAGAAACCTCATAAACACATGGAGACTGAATACTACATGCTGAATGAGGAATGGGTAAAAGAAGAAATAAGGGGAGAAATTACGAAATTCTTAGAAACAAATGAAAACAGAGACACAACATATCAAAATCTCTGGGACACCCTGAAGGCAGTATTAAGAGGAAAATTCATAGCACTGAGTGCCCACATAAGAAGAACAGAAAATCACCAAATAAATAACCTAATGACACACCTCAAAGCCCTTGAAAAACAGGAACAGTCTAACCCCAAACCTAGTAGAAGACAGGAAATTATTAAAATCAAAGCAGAAATCAACGAAGTAGAGAATAAAAAAAAACACAAAAAATCAATAAAACCAAAAGCTGGTTCCTTGAAAAAATAAACAAGATAGATAAAACACTTGCCAACCTAACCAAAAGAAAGAGAATCAATCCAAATTAGTAAAATAAGAGATGAAAAAGATGATATTACCACTGACAGCACAGAAATCCAGAGGATTTTCAGAAAGTACTTTGAAAAACTATACTCCAACAAAATGGAAAACCTAGAAGAAACTGACAAATTTCTAGACACGTACAACTTTCCTAGTTGAATCAAGAAGATATAGAAAATTTAAATAGACCAATAGCAATTAAAGAGATAAGAAGAACTACAAATGGCCCATAAATGTATGAAAAAATGTTCAATATCATTAGCAATCAGAGAGATGCAAATCAAAACTACCCTGAGATTTCACCTAACACCAATTAGAATGGCAATCATTAAAAACACAAACAACAAATGCTGGTGAGGATGTGGAGAAGTAGGAACTCTATTACCCTGTTGGTGGAATTGCAAATTAGTGCAACCACTTTGGAAAACAGTGTGGAGGATCCTCAGAAGAATGGGAATGAACCTACCGTATGACCCAGCGATACCACTTCTGGCATCTACCCAAAAGAACTGAAACCAAACTCCCAGACTAATGCATGTGTATCTATGTTTATAGCTGCACAATTCACAATCGCCAAACTTTGTAACCAGCCAAGGTGTCCATCAACAGATGAATGGATCACAAAACTATGGGATATGTACACAATTGAATTTTACGCAGGCATAAAGAAGAACAAAATTACATCATTTGCTGGGAAATGGAGGGCACTGGAGAACATTATGCTAAGTGAGATTAGTCAGTCACAAAGAGTGAAAAGTCAGATGCTCTCCCTAATATGTGGAAGCTAGGGAGAATGGGACTTAGAAGGGAACCCCAGACCGAGAAGGAGAAAACTTTAGTTGAGCAAAGAAGATGACCTAACTGAGGGAGACAGGAGGGGGGAAGAGGGAAATACACTAATGCACATGATGTGTACACACAAATTTATCAGAGTCAATCACTATGCTGAGCACGGAAAGGAGGGAAGGGGGAGGGAATAGGGTGGGATTTGAGGGAGCGCTAAATGAGCAATGTGTGCATGCATGCTTCTGATACCCTGACACTTATCAAAACATATAACTACAATGCACCAATAAATGTAAGACATAAAAAAATAATGTTATACAAAAAGCCAGAAAAATCTTAGAACTAGAATGGGAAATATCTAGAATGACATTTTAAGTACTTAATACTTTGGGTTTCAGGAACTTAATAAGCTATGTACAACAGGAGAGCAACAGAAGTATGTCAATAGAAATAAAATAAAAACCGGAGAATTTTAATGATTCCAATAACTGTGAAGTCTTTGAGTCTGTTGTCTTTGTGATGAGTAATCTTTGGACATGTTACCTCATATACATGACAACGGAATTTTCCAGATGCAAATAGACTGGGATGGGGATAGGAAGATTATCCTAAATTACCTGGGTAGGCCCAATGTGAACTTGGGGGGTCATTATAATAGGAAGGATGGGTGTCAGCATCAGAGGAGAAAGTTCAATGATGACAACAGAGGCTGAGGTGACAGGTGAGGGAGCCATGACCTAAAGAATTCAGGTGGCCTCTGGAAGCTAGAGAAATTAAGGGTTCTCCAAGACCCCCTCCTGGAGGAATGTAGTCCCACTGACCCTTTCACTTTTAGGATTCTTTACCTCAAGAATTATGATAAATATATATTGTTTTAAACTACTTCCTTGATGGTCATTAGTTACCACAATGATAGGACATAAGTACACTTATTTTTGTAACTTCTTAATTATGGTAATTTTGCCTGTGTGCTTCATTATTTGTGAACCATATGTTTCCTTTAGTAATTACATATGAGACCTCTTTGTGGCCTAGGCAGACAGTGAGTTTCTTGGGCCTGTGGGCACCAGCAATCCCAGTCTACTGTAAGGGAATTTCATGTTCCAACTGTATTGTTTGGACCACTAAGTAAATTGTTCTTCTTATACCTCTACATCTTCTATTTTTTATACTGTGAAAATTTGTCCCATGTCTTGTTCTGTCCTCACATATTTGGTTGTTTGTAAGATAAAGCATCGGTACAACTATAGACAGGTAGAATGGTTTCCCTAGGAGGAGTTACATTATTCTCTGTTGAAGGCCACAATCTACAATGAGAAAACTGTTACTTAGAAGGTTTCTATTTAGGTTGCTCAAGAGAAGAGAGGGAAAGTGGTGTTTAGAGAGCCATGTATTTTTTCATTAGTATTATTTATCTTGTTTCTGAATTGTGGTTACTATTTTTTTTCTGTCCTTTTGTTGGTGTTGTGGTTGCAGTTTCAACAATGTTCACCTTCCCTACACTTTTCAAGGAACCCAAGAGTCTGAAGAGGTTATTTTGAAGTCATAATCAAAGCAGAAATGGCACGTATGTATATGTCAGAGGTTTTATAACTACCTGACGATGTTGCATTAACATTAAGTAAATGCCATAGAAAGGCAGGATTTTGCTTGTTGGAAAATAAAGATGCTGTGGGGTTGGTTGATTCCATATTCATATTTTGTCTAAAGGCAGACGCTAGCATGACTTGGAGTTATTCCAGGTTTAAAAACTATAAACATTATCAAGAATCTTAACCAAAGCTGGTTATCTCCTCCTTAACATCTGTTCAGCAACCTGATGTCATAAAAGAAATCAAATCAGGATATGGAAATTAGGCTATGGATATACTGATATCCTAAAGGACATTGCTTTGTTAGCATTATAAAATCTAGTCCTTTACTATTAATAAACAGGTCTATCCTCTTGTAAATTAAAGACTATTATTTTGTAAATAATTTAGCAATAGAATGAGAAATGTCACTTACTAAATAACTATTTGACTTCTTTGACACAGAATATAAGATTACAATTAATTTTATATAAACATTTCCCTATTATTTAATAATAATGAATTATTTAATTCTTCATAGTTAGATATCTGGGGTTGTGCACCTGGAATCTGGAGTAGTCTGTGTTTAAAGTAGCTCAGTTTGATACCAATGTATAAATATTTTTTCAGAGATAAATGCCTATCTCTTTGCTTGTTCCCTCTGAAGTGCCCTTATATATGGGAAGTGGCCCATGTTGGAAGTTAGGCTACCTTAAATAAGATGGTAGAGATACATAAAAATTGTTCTCATTAGTATATTCATTCAGTCATAAATATCAAATATGATGCACTTAGCTAAGTGCTCAAGATAAATCAAGGAGACCAAATGACAAATTTCTTTCACTTCCTAAAGGCCACAGTTTAATAAGTAAGTTATTGTCAGCACACAGTATGTGTAAGTGATAATTGTTAAGGCATAAACCTTAGAGTGTGATAAGGAAAATCAGGAGCGCTGTGGGTGCTATGGTTTTAAGTACCATATTTATGGTGGGCCTGAGGGGGTGTGGTCTGAGCAGAAGCTGAAAGGAGCCATGGAGTTAGATGTGTGGATATCTTCAGAAAAAGCCATCTATGTAAAGGAAACAGTGCAAAGGCCCTGAGACAGAAGCATGTCTAGCATAACTGGGGAATAGTAAAAAAGGCATGTTTATTTGAGTAGAGAAAAAGAAGAAGAAAGTACTAGTAATTGAGATCAAAGAGGGATTGGAGGAAGAGATCACACAAGACTTTATGAACAGTTATGTGCATGTGGGCTCTTTTATGAGAGAAATCATAGCTAGGTATAAAAGTTACAACAGTAAGCAGGCTACTCTATTCCCCAGACAAGAGATGATGTTGTTTTGCATCAGTGTAGTAGCAGAACTAGTGACAGATAAATGGAGTAGGATGACATTTAATTCTTGGACAGTAAATGCTTTGAGATTCCAGTATACTGCAAATATGGAACAGAGCTCTTTATCAAGCAAAGTATATGTGAAACCCCTTCTGTCTGTGCAAAGACCAGTTTTGTATCATTGAGTCTGCCGAAAGAACAACCGTGATCCTACTAAGCATAACACGGGACATATTAAATCATAAAGGGCATCAGTTGCCAGTTCTAGATTATAAAACTGGCCCCTTGTCTTACCAAGTAAATAATTGTAGTTGAATACAACAAATTTCTTTAACTTCGATAACATAATTAGGTAATGAACATTTAATGCACTTCGAGTTACAAGTTCTAAAATAAATGAGACAGCATCTTTGATTTTCATAGTAGTTACGGTTAAGGAGGGCTAATGGTATAGGAAGAAGAGAGAAAATAAAACAGAGTCAATTATTTTCAGAAAGAGTAGTCCTGTTTTCTAGACCTGATTCAAAATGGAAATACAGAGGAGAGTGATTGAGCATGGTGATCTCTGAATTTGAAATTTAGAAAGCAAGAAAAATGTTGATCTTTTTTTTTCTGTCACAAACTACAGAGGTAATCACATAATTTGTTGTTCTTGTTAGGAAAACACCATGGTAGAAAAGCAGGAAAGGAAGGTTTTCACTGAAGGCCACAATGAGGATTCATTTATGCTTTGGTCTACTGTGGACTGTGACAGACATGGAGCCAAAAACAGACTTCATTCCTACTTTAGCCACGTGTGGTTCCTTGAGGAAAGTGGAATAATCTCATTTTCTTTTATATCCCTTATTTTATAACTAAAGTTATATAACAGCCTATGATCATAATGGTCACTTCATCTTCCTTTACTAGCTATTGTCCCCAATTTTATCTATCTATTGAAATAATATTACACAAAATCAGATCTCACTGTCCTCTACACATTCTCTCTCTCTCTCTCTCTCTATATATATATATATATATATATATATGTATATAGATATATCTATGTATAGATATATATCTATAGATATATGTATAGATATATCTATATATATATCTGTATACATATATATATGTAACTAAGACAACCCACAGTATATATCATGTGTATTTTCTTGAACAAGAAAAAAATGCTTAAAATGGGAAACTGAACAGTTGGCATTCTGTTAGAAGGGGCTTTTTTTTTTCCAGTTGAAACAATAGATTGAGGTTGCTATTCTTTTCCACCTCAGCTTGTATTTATTAAGATGATTTTAAAAGGCAGTGGAATAAAGAATACCTTGGCACTCGGGTTAAGTGGCTGTGTATTTTAATTCTCAGAAGGAAGGGGCAAAGCAGCAAAAAACTCCCTTCTTTTGAAACACGCTGAAATAGACACACTCAGAATGAAAACCTGAACCAGCCTCCTCTGCACTTGACTGACCTTTCTCCCTACCCCATCGCATGGCTTACTTGACTGAAAAGAGTTCACTAGTCAGAAAAGAGAACAACCCTTACATGCTCAACGGGCATCAGGGCACAGTGAGGGCAGAGACAGCACCAAGATGCCACCTTCCTGACACTTGTGATGTAAGAATGGCACATGTGGGTAGCAAAACAAATAAATAAAAAATAATGATGCATGTGAGCCACAGCAAGAAGCAAGAGAGATAAGAAAATTATGATAATGCTCACAGTTGTAAGTTCTGATAACTCACAGAGTTAACTCCACTTCAGAATGTTTGGAAAGACCTCATGGTTGAGCCTTGAAGGATAGTAGGATCTGATTATGTAGAAGAGAAAGGGGACAGATTTAGAATCAGGCAAATCTGCATTTGAATCTCTGCTCTGCCAATTATAAGCTGCTAGGCCCTTTGAAAATTGATAACCACTAGAATACTTTACTGTAGATTAGAATTATGCCAGGATCATAACAGGGAGATTACTGTGAGATTTAACAAAGATGATGCCTGTAAAGTGCTTCACCTAGAGTCTGTTATACGGCAAGTTCTCAGTAAGATGGGAATTATTCTTGTTGCTTTTAATGAAATTAGCACTATTGATTAAATGAGGATGACAAGGCTGACCTCAGAAGATTATTGTATGGCAAAACATTTAACATAGTAACTAACTACTAGAACTTCAATACAAAAATCTGCACATGCCTTTGGAGATGAGATTGAGGTGTTCAGCGTTCATGAAACAGTGGACACAAATGCTTAGGAGAGCAAAGCACAGGTGTTAAATTCAAGTCCAATGGAACAAAAAAGAAAACTGTTTAGCACCCGAAGATGTTGGTTAAATGCTTTGACATGGGAGACCCTGAAGCCTTTTGCTTTAGTTTAGATTAGCAATGTGTGTATTCATCTGTAGCTACTGTATTACAATAACACAATGGCCCCCACCCAAGGTGTAGACAAAGATTCCAAACACACCAGGGTGCGCATCAGAGTGGAATGGGGCCATTATTTCCTTTGGGTAGGATTCATTGCTTTTGCATGAACACACCCGGTGGGTTTTGTTTTTCCATCCAACATTTCTAGTGGAAATAATTTATGGTAATACAGGCAGATAGCACAGAGCATGTAAGGAACTGAAATACATTTGTGTCTCAAATGAGAAGCATTGGCGTGCTTACAATAGCAAGATGGTCCTTTGGAAATGGAGCAAGCAGGTCTCATTATTTTTCCACACCAATCAACAAGGGATTTGACTGAAAAGTGACTGAAGATCTAGTTTTGCCTTCCTTCGCCTTCCCTGAGACAATTACTGCCAGGGTCAATTAGTCTTCCCAAATCCAGAGACAGAATTCTAAGCAGTTTATAGTTTATACGTATTGTTAAGGTATTGTTAGAGCAAGTCTCAAATACTACAGGTTTGTTCACTCTATAAGGGCAATAAAATAGTTTGTGTATTGTCTTATGGCTTTAGTTTCAACTTCTTTTTTTTCTTTTCTTTGTTTTGAAGTCACTTGAGAAAATTGAGAAAGATCTTAAAAATTTGAGAAAGATCTTTGCAAATTGTAAAAATTTGAGGAAGATCTTTGCAAATTGTTTTGAGACACATGTTATTAATCTGGTTTGAACTCTAGGAAATTGAGCTAAAATAACTAATATAAATATTATTTAGATTTTTAGATAAAAATAAAACTTTAAATTCAAGTTCAATTGACATTTATATAATTTTTTCTCTAGGACCGATTTTAATGAATTAGAAAAGTTTAGAAATACAGTTGTAAATTTATGCTGAAAGTATATTTCTTCAAACGAAGAGGGTTTTTTTTTAAATGAAAGGAAAAACATTTCTGTAGACTCTTTTGATTGTTCCAATTCTGACTTAAACAAGATAATTAGAACCAATTCTAACAGATGATAAAATATGCACTTACCACAGGTACCTTTAACTCACTCAAAGCAGACATTGCTGTTTGATTGTAAACACTCCATCCTGCTGAGTATGTATTCTTTTTCAAGTCAGTCCCAAAGGCTCATCCCTCCCCCCAGCACCAATGTCATTCCTTGGACACTACTGTAATTCCCTGCCTTTTCAAAAACAATCTTTAAATAGGAGTGGAAGAAAAACAAAGAAAACCTAAATGGACACAAAAGGATATTTAAGTCCTCAGAATTCTTAACAAGAGAACAAAATGAATGTGAACATCCCACTTTTCCTCAGGCCAGGGTCGGACTTTTGGTTTTTATGGAGATCATCTTCCAAATGTTTCTCACAATTAAGCATGCACTGTCACTGCTCTGTAAAGAGGGCCTAATGTGACTCCATAGCGTGTTATGAGTCTCATTACCAACAACTCAGTGTGCACCTAAATGGACTCTGAAGGAAAACAAACGATGTGTTCAGTGGCTGTTTCTGTGGCAAATAAACATAAATGCTAAAACTCTTGTGTGTCTTTGTGGGGGAAAAGAACTGAGATGCTCCATGTGTCTAACAGCAAGTGCACTGGTTAGATTTTCCCCCCTGTATCCTGCATAGCATCCTGTAAGTTTATGAGATACAAACTGGAAGAGACTTCAGAGGGAATTACCTATAATCAGAAACAACTGACAGCTATTATGTCTTGCATAGACTCACTATTTTAGAAGGCTATAAAATATGAATATTATAATAGATGAAGAAGGAAAGAAAACACCAACAATTCTTCTATGCCAAAAAAAAAAATTATTTACCTTTGAAAACTACCATGAGGATATGTGGACTTGGTGGGGATGCTGGTGATAAGATACTGGAGGAAAGAGAACCTTCATGGCCTTGATCTGCTAGTGTATGCACCAAGAGGTTCAGAATCTCTTTACATCACAAGAGAAATGAATATGATGTGAACATGACATATCTAAAGGGTCAAACACAGAAATTGAGAGTGGCTGCAAAAATATGTTTTATATATTGGCACACTTTTTTTTTTTGCGGTACCGGGGATTGAACCCAGGGGCGTTCTACCTCCGTGCTACACCCCCAGCCCTATTCTTTTATACTTTATTTTGAAACCGGGTCTCACAAGTTGCGGAGGGCCTCACTAAGGAGAGAGAGAGAGAGAGAGAAAGAGAGAGAGAAAGAGAGAGAGCTGAGGCTGGCCGCGAACCCGGATCCTCCGGTCTCCACCTCCCAAAGTACTGGGATTACAAGCGTGCACCACCACGCCCGGCTTTGGCACACTTTTTAACAATTATAAATAATAGACTGCTGGTATGTGCTAAGAGTTCTATAGATACTCATGCACTTTAGATTTTTAAATAACCATATCTTCTTTGTCTTTACTTTTTTTGCTTGACATGTAAATGACCAAGAGTAATGTGTGAAATTGTCCATCATAACTCTTAGCCATACAGCTTTTCTTGTAGCCATATTGATTATTTTCTTTATGTGTCTAAAGCTACTTCATTAGATTCAAACAAAAAGAAATTATTGTATTCCCCTTGGGAATTGTACCTTTTTCAAATTATTATTATTGTATTTCTAATGATGCTTTTCTTCTTTCTTTCTCTCTTTCTTTTTTATACTTTCATTGGTGCATTGTAATTATACATCATAGTGAGGTATAGAGTGATAGGAACATACATGCACACACTATGTAGTGTGTTTCCCTTCAGATCACAACCCACTACTTCCCCTTCCCCATATATGTCACTGAGATTGGTATTGATAATTTCATATATGCACATAGTATTATTTAAACTTTTACCTTAATTATATCTCCTTCCCCCCTCCTCCCTCCTCTTAACCCCTTCCATTGCACCATTGGAGTCTCTACTTCTTTATCTAAGGTCTCTTTTGTTATCCAATGTACTGGATTGGATTTAGAATGTCCCCCTAGCCCTCACAGAAACAAGGTAGCAATGTTGGAAGTGGGGCTTGGTTGCTAAGGAGCGGTCCCTGGGGATGTGGCCTTGGGGATTATATTTCCTTACTCTCCCCCTGCTCTCTCTCTCTGCTTCCAGCCTCTGTGATGTAAGAGCAGAGCTTTGAGCTCTCTCTCTCTCTCTCTCTCTCTCTCTCTGCTTCCTGCTGCCATGCCCTGAGCTTCAGACCCTGGCCTCCCATGGACTGAACCCAGAATCTCCAAAAAACTGAGCAAATAAATATTCCTCCCTCTAAGTTGTGTGGTCAGTCACTATGGATTATATCAGTGAGGATGTTGATTGAGACACCCAATTGTCTAACTTCCACATCTGAGAGAAAACACAACTATTTGCTTTCTGAGACAGGCTAATCTCAGCAAAATATTCCCAACTTCCATCCAACTTCCTGCAAATTACATTATTGTGTTTTCCTTTGTGGCTGAGTAAAATTCCATTGTGTGTATATACCAAAGTCTTATAATCCATTCATCTGTTTATGGGCACTTAGGCTGGTTCCATAATATGTCTATCATAAATTGTGCTGCTATAAACATGGATAAGCATATATCACTGTAATACCCTGACTGATTCCTTTGGAAAGTTACCCAAGAGTGGTATAGCTGGATCCTATGGTGGTTCCACTCCCAGTCTTCTGAGGAACCTCCACACTGATCTCTATAATGGCTGTACTAATTTTCAGGCCCATATAAAGTGTATAAGGATTCCTATTTCCCCATATCCAGCCAGCACTTATTATTGTTTGTATTCTTGATTCTTGCCATTCTAACTGGAGTTAGATGAAATCTCAGGGTAGTTTTGATTTGCATTTTGAACATTATTTTTCTGTTATCTTCCTTCTTCATACTTGTAACTCAATACGATCCATATATCTTAAGTGAATCTCTTAGAAACAACAAATAATTTGATTTGTATTCCAGTGTTTTAATTTTTATAATTTTATCTAGTGTATTCATTTTCTTTACAACTGTTGTGATTACGGATGAGTCCAAACATCTTTTGTGGTATTTTATGTTATTGTTCTTTCACTCTGTCTACATTTTCCTCTTCATTCTTGCTCTCTATTGAATAAAATTAATTTTTAATTTTTTATCTCTATGTTTATGCTCTATGAACAAGTCTATGGGTATAATCATTTTTATTATTTCAATTAAAATGATTTTACATGTACACTTCCCAAGTTGTAAAATCAATCAGTATCTTTACCTACCATCAAAATGAAATATTTTTATTTATTTATTTATTTTTTTTTTGCGGTACCGGGGATTGAACCCAGGGGTGTTCTACCTCCACGCTACACCCCCGGCCCTATTTTTTATATTTTATTTTGAAACCGGGTCTCACGAAGTTGCGAAGGGCCTCACTAAGTAAAGAGAGAGAGAGAAAGAGAGAGAGAGAGAGAGCTGAGGCTGCCCACGAACCCGGATCCTCTGGTCTCCGCCTCCCAAAGTACTGGGATTATAAGCGTGTGCCACCACGCCCGCCCCAAAATGAAATATTTTTAAATGTTTAACTATGCCTGCCAACTCATATATTACTTTAATACCATAAATGAAATATTATTTGTAAGTACTGTTTTACAAAAGGACTATTTGTTCATAGTTATTCCATGTTTACCAATTTCTATAAACATTGTCCTCACAAGTTGGATTTTCATTCCTGTGTCATTTCCCTTCTTCCCAAAAGTTTCATTAGGGAGGCTCTATGGTTGTTGAACATTCTCAATTTTTTGCCCCTTTAGTTTGTCTTTTTTCTTGAAAGACAGCTTAGGTGGTTATACAATTCTAGACTGACAGATTCTTTTTTCAAGAATTTGATTATATTTCTTGAGTATTTAATTGCCTCCATTATTTTCAGTAGGAGGCCAAGAGAGCTGTCTTACCAAAATCAAAGTTATTTTACTTTATACATTTTTTTTGGTGACAGAATTTTCTACAGTGAGCTCAATAATCATGGACAAGAGGAGACACCATAATTTCGTTTCTGTTTTCAAATTTTAATGTTATCAAATGGCTATCTTCTGACTTGAATTCTTGAAATAATATGCTTATAATTTTGATCTCCCTATTTATTAAAGAATGCTTAGTGATCTAGAATATCTTAAAAGCTTACAACATGTTTCATTGCAGGTAGAGGAGAGGCAGTGTGAATGTGGAAAGAAAAGATGGGAAAAACACATTTATTGGATCATTTCTTGAGCAAGAGATGATGCTAAATACTTTACTCTCAAAACTTCACCAAGCCCAGACAACAAAAGTATGAGGTAGGCAGTATCATTCCTATTTTATAAGTGAGGAACCTGAGATTCAAAAGTTTAGTTTTATTCTATTTTACCTGTTATAAGACTCCATAAGCCTTTTGAAGTGAGGTGCTCATCTTGTTCATCTTTCTATTCTCTGTACTTAATATTGGGATCAACAGTGTTGATGCTTTCTTAAAGTTCAAGGGAGTAAAATTGGTGGGACATTCTGGGCTCTCTCTGACTCTTTCTTTCTTTACCACCTCAGAGGAAATGAAGTGACTCACCTTGTTGGTAAATTTGAAAAGAATATACTGGGCATGCTCAAATGCATCTCCTCCAATTTCTCATAAGGACTCGAGCTGCTGCCCATAGTAATCAGGAGCTCTCTTCCCTCCTTCTGGGCCTTCAATCCCACCTGGTCAATCTTAGCATTAGCATATGGGAGCCTGGGTCAGTCCAGTAAGACCATGGCATGATATGTAGGTCTACCAAATTTGGGGATTGATTAAAAAGCCCACTCATTTTTACATGGAGCTATGCTGTTTAACTTAGTCATTATTAATCAAAATGATGATATTTACATCTTCCATTTACTTTGCATTTCATCTTATTTCTGACTTTGTTCAAAACCTGGCCAGAGAAAACAGGCTCTCCTCCATGATGTTTGGTATATAATACTCTCAGAATGAGCTCTCACTATATATGAAAGCATTAAATGCATTGACAGATACAAGTATCCTTCCACTTTTCTCCTGCAATTCCTCTCGTTCAGATTTCTCTTTTGTCATGTTGAAAAATAAACTATAGCCAGGCACCATGGCTTCACCTGTAATCCTAGAGGCTTAGGCAGGAGGATTGCAAATTTGAGGCCAGCCTGGGCAACTTAACTAGACTCTGTCTCAAAATAAAATAAAAGGGGTGAGAATGTAGCTAAGTGGTAGAGCACCCCTGAGCTCAATCCCCAGCATCCCCCCAAATAATTAATTAAACTATGCCTAATCCAAAATAGGCTTATAATTAGTATTCATTCAAAGTTTAATACTATTAGTGACTTCCCATGTTATTCTTCTCGTTAGAATGTTTGTTTTCATAGATGATAAGAGTGAAGCAGAGGATGGTGCCCCACGCCTGTAATCCTAGTACTCAAGAGGCTGAGACAGGAGGATCACAGATTCAAGGACACCTCAGCAAGTAGGGAGACTCTTAGCAACCTACCGCAACCCTGGTTCAAAATAAAACATACGGCTTGGGGTGTAGCTTGGAGGCAGAATGTCCCTGGGTTCAATCCCCAGTACCGCACACACAAAAATAAATAAATAATAAATAAATAAATGTGAATGCTAATGCCTTATTAATTATGATATTTTAGGCATTAGAAACAGGGCAATGGGTAGAATATTTCAGAATTCTTTATGCTGCTCAAGTCAAACACCATAGATTTCCATTCAATCTTCCTACTTATAAGGTGAGCTCTCCTTTCACATCTAAACTCTCTCTGCCATCAGTAATCACTAACATCTCAATTTGAAGAATGCCCAAGACTAGGAGGAAAGATGTGTATAATTAAGCCAACATAGCAGCCACACGAAAGAGAACCATTACTTATTCTCTGATTGACAAACATTAATTGCTACAGACTATGTTTCCCATAAATACTTAATGAATAGTGAATGAATAAATGAAAC
Organism: Glis glis; assembly: GCA_004027185.1. NCBI lineage: Eukaryota > Metazoa > Chordata > Mammalia > Rodentia > Gliridae > Glis > Glis glis. Next base: position 43,139 of record PVJS01006705.1, read on the forward strand.
CCATAGATAAAATCCTATTTCACTGAACCAAAGAATTTTCAGGCACATCAGATAAAAATCCAGCTTTCAGGCTTTGTTGTAGGAGAATTCTCCAGGGGGGAGTTTAATTTGTAAACTAGATCAATAGGATGCTCTAGCTCCTCTCCAGGTCACTTCTGAGCCTTCTATCCTCTATTTTTGGACAGAATGAATCTCCCATCTAGAGAGAAGGCACAGCCTGGAGCAAAACCTCGTGAGTAGCAGGTGCTTTGCTGGATCCCATTCCTTCTTCTTGCCTTGGTGCCCAGTGATGTTATAGTAAGACCCTCCAGGAGGTTTTAATTAAAATGACTTTTTATGCATATTATTAAAATAGCATTGCAAGTGACTTCAGGAATGTCAAAGCCTCCCTTAGATAATGACTTTTTGCTCTTTTCATTCTCAGGTAGCCAAGTTAGAATAATATCTTTGAAAAAGAAACTCCAGACCTAAGACATAGTTAAAGCCCATTATGAATAAGAATATGAATGGAGATGAAGACTGATCCCCCCATTTTTTTCTCTGCATAAACTCTAGAATTACAGATATTTGCCATTTGGATTAGAACATTTAAGCAGCCTTGTCCTATTTGTAATATTAAAGAAAAAAGCAAGTACTTACAGAACCAAGCACATGTATTACAGTAAAAAGCAGACTTTCTTTGGTAATTTTCTTAGAGTCAACCATCATTTTCCCACTCCCATCCCAAGGATATGGGTTGTCAGGGGCTTTTGTTTAGAGAGAGATGCAATAGACTGGGGGGCGGGACAGAAGAGTTCATAAAATAATGCAAATGAATTTCTTTTGAATTAAACAGAAACTAGATTTTTTTCTGCTTCAATGACATAAGGTGTATCATATGAACCATTAAAATCTTCCTGATAAATATTTCTCTTAAATTTATGTCTTTTGGATTTTAATGTTTAGAATCACAGATGAAATAGTTGCAACAATGTCCATAAAAATATATATAATTACAATTCACCAATGAAAATATTTAAAAAAAGAAAAATCTTCTGTTGCTACAATAATTGACAATTCCAGGAAATCTGGAGTCCTCCGGCAACATGAGGAAATATCATTCTCAATCTTTTCAATCATGAATTGCTCACATGATTCCTGTCATATCAGGGAGCTAGGCAGTAAATATTCTTACCTTCATTCAAAAGGATACATTTTAATCCTCACAACCATTCACATTCATTTTAGCTGCAGCTACACCTCCCATCTTCTTTCATTAAAAGAAACAAAACAAACATCAGGGTAGTTCCAATCCAAATAAAGTTGATTCTCTGAGAATTTTCTCTTAAGGGATAGATACCTTAAAGGTATCAGGTTTGTCTAAAAATTCTTTGCCTGTGTCTCCAGGGGAGGGCACTAAAATATGCGGCCCATTAGCATACTTAATCAGCTAAACCATCCTCTTCCAGCCCCATCACAATAAATAAACCTCATCTAATAATAAGCATCATAGGCATTTAAAATAGTGACTGAGCTGGGCATGGTGGCACACACCTGTAATCCAAGTACTTGGGAGGTTGAGCCAGAAGGATTTCAGGTTCAAGGACAGCCTCAGCAATTTAGGAAGACTCTCAGCAACCTAGTGAGACTGGTTTCCAAAACAAAAAGTAAAAAAATAAATTAAAATTAAAATAGGGCCAAGGGTCTAGCTCAGAGGTAAAAAGTCTCTGGGTTCAATACCCATGACAGTAACATAACATAACATAACATAACATAACATAACATAAAATACTAGAGGGCTGGAGATGTAGCTCAGTGGTAGAATGCTTGCCTAGAATGCACAAGGCCCTGGGTTCAATCCCCAGCACCAAAATTAAATAAATAAATAAATACTGGAAAGAGAGACCAAAGAGGACTAGGTCACCACTTAAAAATTACTTTCCCTTGGTTATCAAATTATATTCTTTATGTGCTCCATCTAGCTCCTGTATTCTCCCTTAAACACTGGCAATTTCCCATATGCAGCTTAGTTTGGCTCAATTAGTTGGCAAGAAAGAGTGATACTTGAGTCCTCCTCCATCAATAGATGAAGTGAATAGCATATTATGAAATCTAACATTTGGACAAGAAGGTAGAAGAAAGTAAAACATGAAAAAAAAATGAGACAGTTATCACTATAATTAATAGATAAATTAATGGAGGATGGCAGAATGCCATATCTATCTCTGCCTGACCCTAAATATAGAAGAACAAATATTAACCAACTTTGGCTTGCTTCACTCTTGCCACTTGAGTGGTATTTTCCAGAATAATTCCAATTGGAACAACTTTTATTGCCTGGCTATTCCCCTTAGATTATTTTACTATTAACAATTTTACATGGTATTTCTCTTTTTATTTCTGTCTTTACCTATTATCTGAGTCATATATAATAAAGTTTAGCATAATAAATTCCTTTCATTTAGTAAAGAGTGATTTTTTTAAATCACTCTTTTTAAAATGTTAATATGTTAAAAAACTCTGATTTTTTAGCATATCTTCTAAATTAGGTAACATTTTACAAAATAGGTATATGAAATTATCTACATACTCATATAGATGGTCAATAATGGGAAAGGAACTTGTGCATTTAAAATTAGATAACATTTTACAAAATGAATGTATGAAATTGTCCACATATTCATATAGATTGTCAATACTGGGAAAGGAATTTGTCCATTTAAAAACATGTAAATGTTTCATGGCAAAGAAGAATTAAGATTGCAGATGGAATTAAGGTGGCTAATCTCTAACTTTGAAATAGGGAGATTATGCTGGATTATTTGAGTGTACCCAATATAATCCAAAGGCTGGAGATGGTGGAAGGAGAAACAAGAGTCAGTATTAAGAGTGACAGAACATGAGCAGGACTGTATTAACAGTGGCTGGCTTTGCAGATGGAGGGTGACTACAAGACAACTAACAGGCAACCTTCAGAAGCTGGAAAAGGTAAGAAAATAAATCATCCCCTGGAAATCCACACACAATACAACCCGGCTGTACCTTGATTTTAGCCCAGTGAGACCCATTTTAGACTTCTGAACTCCAGAATTAGGATAATGATTGTATGCTGTTTTACTATACCAGTTTGTTTTAACACACAGGAAATGAATCCTCTTGCACATACATTTTTTTCTAGGAATTGATAATCTTTCTATTCCATAAGGATATAAAATAGGTGGTTAAAACGAGAAATGTCAACTGCTTGTATAAAAACTAGTGTTTTATTGCTTTGATTATTTTTTAACTTTCTAAGGAGCATTTAACACCACTTGAGGTGATTTTCCTTATTGGTTTATTGCTATTTCAATCAGTACAAAATAAGCTTTATGAGGGTAGGTCCTTAACCTGTTTTATGTATTAAGCTCTAGAAAAAATGCTTATTATAGAGTGGGTATTCCATGTATATTGATTAACTGAGTGGATGAATCAATGAATGAATGATAGGGTATTCAATAATAATGAGTATATGATTAATAAATCAATAATTTGAAGCTATTCTCATTTACCTAATGAAGTGTATGCCTGAGAATACAGATGCTGGTTCATGCTTCCTAATGAATTTCACCTTAATTTATTTTCCTATAGTTTCACTTTTCTCACCTCAAGAATGACTTTGTTTTCTCATTGATTTGCATATTCATTCCTTACATGTACAAAACCATACCTATTAAGTCCCTCAGTAGATCTAGACTGTTCACATTTCTCATTACTCCCAAAATGTACCTTACTGAATTTTTGAAACAAACACATCTGGAAATACATATAATCAAGGTTTCATGCTTAAGAAAACAGTGACCATTTGATGAAAGAAAATTTTCTACAACTTGCTTTTTTTTTTCTTGTGGAACGTGTTCTATTATAGGAAGTTTCTGCAACCTCTGCTTCCTTACTAGTATTTCCTGGGAGATGACTTCTGAACTTCTGGAATATTCTGTCTGATAAACATGTGTTTATAAACCTGAGGCCTTCAGCCATGCTTTGCCAACTTGAGCAGCTACATTTATCCTAACGATATGATTTATGTTGAATGCATGAATTTGCTCTTGGGGTGAGTGTCTGAGTAGCTAATGTTAGTCTCAGAGGTACTGGCTGCCAATATGACAGGCCACCAGTAAAAACCCTCAGAACCAAAGCTGGGTGATTTTCCCTGGGTGATAGTATTTCACATGTGTTGTCACCTGTAGTTGCTGGAAGAAAAGTGTGTGTCCCCGGGTGACTCCACTGGGAGGGGAATCTTGTGCCTGGCTTCTCCTGGATTCTCCTGATGTGCCTTTTTGCTTGACTGATTCTAATATCCACATCCTTTCCCTGTAATAAGCCACAATAATAAGTATAGCAACTTTTCTGAGACTTGTGGCTTCATCCAGTGAATCATTGAGCATAAGGGAGGTCTTCGGAACCCACAACACAGTTCAGGAACTCACTTATCCCTCTTGACAATCCTATGAAAGTGGTATGATTTTTACCCTCATTTCAAAAATAACAAAGCTGAGAGAAAATTTTGCCTGCAATAGTTTTATTGCAGGCAAAATTGATTTTTTATTTAGGTCTCTATAGACTGTTTTCAAATCAAATGTTACTGAGTCCTTACCAGATGTATGAAATCAAGAACCCCTCCTATGTTCTTGAACATTAGTCATATTTTTTCTGGAAAGAGAAAATAGTTACGTTCTAAAGACAAAAAATGAGTTAAATTCACATATGTTGTGACTTTTAATGGGCCTGCCCTTCCATCCCTATTAGGGCTAAGGTGAACTCTTAACTCTCTCCTGCTATTTTCTGAACTATCTGAATGGATTTCAGGGACCATCCTATTTGCCTTCCATTAATTCAGACATTTCCTTCAAATCTCATTTTTAAACCTTTCAGGAAAGCTTTTCTGGTCATCCCTGGAAACTGATAATTTTTTCTTATTTGAATCCCTAATTTTCCAGCAGTCTATGGTAAACTGTCACATAAGTAATTAAAAGGTCGTGTCACCATCCATTCTAAAATAATTTCAAATATTATAAATCTGTCTCTTCTATTGAGCTAATAACATTAAGAAAGGACTATATCATATGTTGATCCCTTCTTTCAGGACCCAGAGATGCCATGACTTCGATTAATAAACAGATTTAATTTGTTTGGATAAGCAGCAGACACTGTGTCAGAAAGTTTTCTAACACTTTAATCCCAAAATACAGGTTGAATGAATATGTTAAGCACAAAAGAAATGGCTTTCAGGCAGAGCAATGCAGAATTCCTCCATGTAGCTCTGTAAGTCTGCTTAACTACTTAGCAACTTTCAACTTCCCAACAGAATAACAAATTCAGTTATTTAACAATGCTTCCTTCATCTTTTGCAAACCTGAAGCCAAAAATAAATATTACTTTCTGTTGTTCACTTAATCTCTATTGTCTAGCAAATGATTCCCTTTTTTGTCTTTTCTTTTGGATAGAAAATAAATGTTATTGTTCATTATAACCATAATATATGCTAATTCTAGAAATTTTGCAAATACCGGAAGGTAGAAAGGATGAAAAATCATAAGCCAGAGAAAAGAATTTTAGCAAATATTGTACACGTATATATATATCCTTTCAGTATTTATTATAAAATCAATGATAATCATAGTCATATATAATTATTTATATTTTTCTTAAATACAAGATAAATATTTTTATATATTGAAAATCCCAGATATCATTTTTTAATAATGAGGAACAGTAAAATAGTAGCATATTAGCATTTATTTACTCACTTTATTTAAGGTATTAGAGGATGTTTCCAATACCTTACTTTGTGATTATCCTGATTTTTTTATTTAGGTCTCTATAGACTGTGTTCAAATCAAATGTTACTGAGTCCTTACCAGATGTATAAAATCAATAAAATGAAAATTGCTTCTCTCAAACCAAGTATTTTAGACCCAAAACTGTATCTATACATTATAAAGAAATCTCTGCCTCTATTTTAATTTCCAACCTCTTTTAAAAAGGTTTTATTAGAGGCCGGGCGTGGTGGCGCACACTTGTAATCCCAGTACTTTGGGATGCGGAGATCCGGGTTCACGGCCAGCCTTAGCTCTTTCTCTCTCTCTCTCTCTCTCTCTCTTTCTCTCTCTCTCTCTCTCTCTCTCTACCTAGTGAGGCCCTCCGCAACTTCGTGAGGCCCGGTTTCAAAATAAAGTATAAAAAAAATAGGGCCAGGGGTGTAGCTCGGAGGTAGAACGCCCCTGGGTTCAATCCCTGGTACCGCAAAAAAAAAGTTTTATTAGATCAATTTTATTAGATTGCTCGGCACTTGCAATTCCAAAATTTGAATTGAAACCATTGTCTCTTTTTCTCTGGGATCTGCCTTTGTAGGTCAGTATTCCCTAATGTTTCCCTTTCAACAAGGAGAGGGGGCTTCTCTCTACCTCTGGAAAACCATGACTGACATTCCTTTCCTGAACACAAATCAACCAGTCATAAGCTATCAATAAATAAGAGTTATTATTATTATATAAGTGCCGTATAGAACATAGACCTCAATGTTATTGAAAAACATATGTCTTATGTCTTTCTATCACATCTCAAAGTGATAGCACACAATACTTGGAATTGTTAATGGTCATTACATCTTTATTTCCACCAAAATTTTAGTTTGAATAGTTATCATTGGGTTTAATATCTACTAATGGTAGTCACATATCTACTGGGGCATGTAACCATTATATTCTTTTCTTAAGAAGAGAAATATAAATATATAAAGTATGACCTAAATTCCTATTATGTGAAAAAGTCAGTTTTCTGGAGGCAGCAGAAATACCAACAAGGAGCCCAGGTCCCTTTCTTCAAAGCATTAATCACTAAACAAATACAGAACTTATAAATTATGGCTAAATATAAAATTGAGATTCGGATCCTGGCATAAGTGGGAAGAGAGTGAATACAATGGATTTTTCCATTTACAAACAGAATACGTGTGATAAAAAAAGGTCAAGGCCAGTAGTCAGACCTTGGATGGTGTTATTGTGATCTACATGTGTCATGGCATGTATTATTTGTCTGAAAATCACTGTTAATCATCCAGGGATGGGGTGTTGGTGCTGATAAGAGCAAGAATTTCCTTATTTTCCAGTATATTCCAGTATATTCAGCCTTTATGTTAGCATAATTTTTCTTTATCCTGTTGTCTTCCTTTTTCTTTTGTGGTACTGGGGATTAAATCCAAGGGCACTCTACCACTGAGCTACATCCCCACCCCCTTTTATTGTTTTTTTTATTTTGAGATAGGGACTCACTAAGTTGCCCAGACTGGCCTTGAACTTGAGATCCATCTGCCTCAGCCTCCCAAGTACTGAGATTATAGGTTATGCACTACCATACCAAGTTATTTATCTTGTTTTCTAAGTAAAGTTAACTTTTAAACCTTCAAAGCTCTTGTGGTTTTATCAGAGAAAGAAACTTTTCTTTTTATTTCCTTATTATGGAAGTTAGAAACTCTCCAGCCAGTATTTAAAGAGAAAGGGCTTTGATTCTATTGATCAGATTACTGTGTAAGGGATTTCTATTTTCTGGGAAGAAACAAGAGCAGACAAGGTGAAATCACCAAAAAAGAAACAAAGAGTCTCTAAAAGATTAATCTCAACAGATAGAAGCTAAAACAACAGATAGAAAATATTCTACCATATGTATATGGTGTTTATATTCCAGCAGAAACTGGGAAATAAAATATATTTTACTCCTTTCTTTCCCAGCACATGCTGCAGAAAGAAGGAAAAGAATTAGGAAGAGAAATAGCTGAAATATCTCAAGTTCATTGGGGCTACTTTCTCAGCTTCCTTGTTTTATTTGAATTAAACTTTCAGTTGTACTTCAATATCAGGAATAAAACAATTCCATATTTTTAATTTTCAAAATAACTACACATAGGTACAATTTTTAGAATTACTAGTAGTTTCTGTCAAGTTGGGTAATACAGAGAGACCACTGCATGATATTATATGAATCCACAACAACTTATTAGCTAAGTACTATTATTACCATTTTTTGAATGAGAGAATTCAAATACAAAGCAGTTATGTACCTTATGCAAATCCATGTAGTTACTAACAGGAAGACCAACTATTCATGATGAACATGTTGCTATACATTGATATCAGGTTTATAATTCACTTAGTTATCTTTCAGAAATAAATTAATATCCTCACTAGAGTAGCATACCTTCAAATAAGACTACAAAGAAGTTCCAGGGATAAAGCTCCCAACTAAACATGAATTGATGATTTTTAAAAAATTAAAGACTATGTAAGAAAGAAAGACATTATTATTGAGGATCAGGAAATAAAAACATATAGCAAAGTCAGAATTACTGAAATGCAAATACTGGATTCAATATAAATAACGAAAGAAATATTTTTGGTGTATTTAAAGTTACTAAAGAGATATTAAAATGAGTGCTTGAGAATGAAAGATTATTAAAATGAAAGAGATTTTCAAAAAATAAAATAAGTATTTTTGAACTTTAAATAAAAAAGTACATTAGACAGCCATATCTACCACAGGCAAAGAAAATACTAGGAACTAGAAGATAGATATGAAGAAATTTCCTATAATTTAAAATGAAGAGATGAAAATTTTGTAATCATATATTATCTAAGCTCTAAGAGGTTAGGAAAGAATTAATGATTAATGAGGTAAGACAGCCAGGCGTGGTGGCGCACGCTTGTAATCCCAGTACTTTGGGAGGCGGAGACCGGAGGATCCGGGTTCGTGGCCAGCCTCAGCTCGCGCACGCGTGCGCACGCTCTCTCTCCCTCTCTCTCTCTCTCTCTCTCTCCCTGTCTCTCTCTCTCTCTCCACTTAGTGAGGCCCTCCATAACTTCATGAGACCTGGTTTCAAAATAAAGTATAAAAAATAGGGCTGGGGGCGTAGTGCGGAGGTAGAACGCCCCTGCGTTCAATCCCCAGTACTGCAAAAAAAAAAAAAAGAGGTAAGACAACTTTTTTTAAAAGAAGTATTGGACAGTTAAATAAGACTAGTAAAGAATAAAAACTGTGCAAATTGGGAGAGAAGAAACAAAATTATCTTTGAAGATGACATAATTTTAAATGTAGAAAATTTGAAAAATAAACAAAATCCTCCTAGAACCAAAAATGTAATTATAACATGGTTGCAGGATACAAGGCTAATATACAGAAGTCATTCATTTTTCTGTATGCCAGCAATGAACAAGTAATATTTGAAATTGAAAACACAATTTATCTTAATCTCCAAACCAAATGAAATTGTTATAAATCTAATAAAATATGTACAAGATATTTATGAGGAAAATTACAAAACTCTGATGAAAAAAATCAAAGAACTAAATAAATGGAGAGATAGTCCATGTTCATGGATAGACTCAATATTGATGAGATGTCAGTTCTTCCCAATGTGACCTATGGATTCAATACAATCCCAATAATGTCTTAGCAAGTTATTTTATATACATATAAAAGGAGAGGCTAAAGACCTAGAATAGTCAACACAATGATGAAGGAGAAGAACAAAGTTGGAGGACAAATATTACCTGACTTCAAGACTTATTATAAGACTGCCATAATTAAGACAGTGTGATGTTGGTGAAATAATAGATGAACAAATAAACTGAACAAAATAGAGAGCCTAGAAAGGGACCCATGTAAATATAGTCAAATGATATTTGACAAAAGAGCAAAGACAATACAATGAAGTAAAGATATCCTTTTCAACAAATAGTGCTGAAATATCGGTACATCCACATGCCAACCAAGCAAAAATCTTGGCATTAATTTTACATCCTACACAAAATTCAAAATGGTTCACAGATCTAAAGTAAAACAGAAAATTAGAAAACTCATAGAAGATGATGTGGTAGAAAACCTAGATGAACATGGGTATGGAGAGGACTTTTTAGATGCAACATTAAATGCACCCTCCCCCCCAAAAAATAATAGAAAAACTAAACTTTATTGAAATTTAAAATGTCTGCTCTACAAAAGATAATGTCAAGGGAATTAAGAGACAAGTCACAGACTGGGAGAAAATATTTGTAAAAGGTACATCTGATAAAGTACATTACCCAAAATATTATGGAGAACAACTAAAACACAATAATAAGAAAGCAAGATGGTGGGGGGAAAGCACCACAACCTTACAGACACCTCATCAGAGAGGATATGCAGAGAGCAAATAAGCGTAAGGAAAGACACTTCACATCATATTCCATTTAGGAAATGCCAATTAAAACAACAAGTTACCACTGCCTGCCTATTAAAATGTACAAAATACAGAACACCAACAACAGCAAAGTTCTGGTGAGGATGCAGGGAAACGGAAACTCTCATTTATTGCTGGTAAGAAAGCAAAATGGTACCAATACATTGGAAGATGGTTTAGCAGTTTCTTATAAAACTAAAGCATACCATATGTCCCAGTAATTGCATTTACTATATGATCCAGCAATTTAATTACTTGATATCTTCCCAAAGAGGCTGAAAATTTACATCCACACAAAACAAAAGCTTGCACACAGATGTTTGTAATAGCTTTATTCATAATTGCCCAAACCTGGAAACAACCAAGATGCTTTTCAGTAAGGGAGTGGATTAACTCCAGTACATCTAGACAGTGCAAAATCATTCAGCACCAAAAATAAGTGAGCTTCAAGCCATGAAAAGTCATGAGGAGACTTGACTGCATACCACGGAGTGGAAGATGCCAACAAGAAAAGGCTACACACTCTGTGATTCCAAACATAGGATGGTCTGGAAATGATAAAACTATGAAGACACTAAAAATACTGGTGTTTGCCAGGGGTTATGGTAGGGTGGAAGATGAATCAGGTAGGTGCAGGAGGTTTTTTGTGTAGTAAAATATGATACTCTAATGGCAGATACATGACATCATACATTTGTACAAACCCACTGAATGTACAAGAGGAAGAATGAAGTTTCATGCAAATCATGAACTTTGAATAATTATGATGTTTTAACGTAGGCTCACTAAGTGTAACAAATGCATCATTCTGTTGGGGGATATTTTTCATGGAAGAGTCTATGCATGTGTGTGGCCAGAGGGTGTATGTAGAAACTTCTGTACCTTCCTCTCAATTTTGCTGTGAACTAAAAACTGCTATGCTCAAAGTCTTTTGAAAAAAGTAATGGCTGAGAATTGATGAAACATATTCAACTATAGATTCTGTATCACCGATGAATCCCAAGCAGAACAAAGTAATCACAGTTAGACATATTGCAAGAGATTTTGAAAAGCCTAAGTACTTAGAGAAGCTCTTCAAAGAAACTAAGAAGAGTTCTCAAAAAAAAAATGGGAAAGAAAAAAACTTAGCTGACTTGAAAATAGCAACAACAAAATCAAAAGAGTAAAATAGCATCTTTCAATATTGAGAAAAAATGTCTATCGTACTATATATTTAATTTAGGAAATTTCAAGAATAAGGATAAAATGAAGACAACTTCAGATTACTAAAAACAGACAGTTTTCTATGAATATTCCCTACTAAATGAGCTTCTCTTTTAAAAAGCATACACCAGAAGGAGGAATGAGAAGAAAGAAATTTTGAAATGCAACAAAACTTAGTGTGCAGAAAGTGAATAATGCGGGTTCAATCAAATGAATATGGAGTGCATACTATTCTGGCAGCAGGCAGATCAAGTAGAAGTAGGATTTGACGAAGTCTAGTGGGATGCTGCTAATGCAAGTGACACGTGACATGTGCAGAAGAGGGAAAAGACTGCTCAGCTTCTCTTTTAGTAAGAGATTATCAGGGCTTCTATCCCAATAGTTGTCCTAAAGGTAAGAGAAACCATGAGTGTGGTTCCATTTAAAATCCATAGAATTCTGTAACTATTGGAATTATTTCATTTTGGTCAGACCCTAAATGTAAAGAAAAATACACTGAGACTTTAAACAATTGCAAACTCTATGCAAAAATAAATAAACAAATAATGTATTTAGGAAAAAGCATTCTCCATACTAAGGTAATCTCAAAATGCAAAACTACAGTGAAAATCCTCAACAGATGAACCTCGAGCGAGTGACTCGACAAATAAGTTAAAGAATAAAGGAAGGGGAATTCAATTATCAGCCAAATCGACACAAATTTCCATCATCTAACAGAAAATTAAACTAATGTAAATGATGTTAAATTTTTCATTTTTCTCCCCTTCTGGTTATAAAACACACTTTGCATTAAAATGTAATCACCACCCTCCCGTGGAAATAAAAGTAAAATTTCTGTAGTTTGTGAGTGACCTCTTGGATTATCCTAATATTCCTGACGAATAGCAACCTGGAAGCAGCTGCTGCGGTCACTCAGGTAGCACTCCATGGTAAGCTCATAAATTAGCAGGGATATTTCAAAATTGGAAACTGGAGCATGGAACAAAAGTATCACATAATGCTCAGCTGTCGGACCCACTGCCTAAAGTATTGACAGCGAGGAGGTCCCCTGGGTGTGTTTATCTGACTAACACTGGAGATAAAGCTGAGCCTTTCGCTTTTCTATTTCATATTATAAACCATACTCTATGTGTTGAAGAATTTAAGAAGCTTAAAATTAATGCATTTGAGGAAGATGGAGGAATACTATGTTTTAATACCTAACATGCTGCAGGAACCTGAAATGTGTTAAAATTACACAGTATTCCTACCATCTGCTATGTTTACATAACGTCCAGAGACATCTGTTTTTTTTTTAATTTCCATATTTGAAATTGTTTTTCCCCCATGAGTTCTTAAAGGCAAACAGAAAGAAAAGTGCTTACTTTAATTTTAATGAAAGTGTGGCTCCAACTGAATTGTTTTATAATAATTTTACACATATTTATTGCATCACTGCCTATAATAGCAAAACCAAACAAAATACAAGAAACCCCACCAAAACCAAAGCAAAAAAAAGTATAAAATGATTTAAGTGGCCATCAGATAGATATAATGTGTCCAAGCAATGAAATACCATGCAGTTTGTAAGAAGAGGGAAATAAATCTATACATTTTGATTTTTTAATTCATAAGTTGGTATATGAAAAAATTGCAAAACAATAGTATTGTATGATATGTGCAATCCCAAATTGAGTTCATATGTTTAAGTGTGGCTCTGTGAATTGCCTTCCCAAATCTAGTCACCTTCCTTTTTGCAATGGTGTCCTACATTTATGTGGAGAAGAGGGGGGAGCTAAGCATGTGCTCTATCATTGAGCGAACCTCCAGCCCTTCTTAGGCCAATTTTACTTACAGTTTTGTGCAGATCTTCTGTATGCTTACAAAATTCTAAGAATATAATGCAAAGATGATCTCAATCAAATGGTCAGGCTTCTAAGAAGCTTAAGGTGTCCTTTAGCAAAGGGCTAAGGTAGAGAAGCTCATACCCTGAAAACAGTTGTGAGCATGCCTTTTATCTAATGAAAAGATCTCCATAAATTTTCATAGAGAGGGAATATAATCATTAAGAGAACTATATATTCAAAACATTGCCAGATTGCATAAAAAGGAACAGAAAGAGCACAATAAGGAAATAAATGGAACCACAAAACTTGAAAACCCAGAAACAAGCTGAGGAATCTACTCAGATAAAAGCCCGAGTTCTGTTTATTGGTAAAGGAAGAGTGTCTCAGAGGGCAGAAGCAATTGCTCACACAGAAGAACCAAAAGATCTGAGGGTGGAGTTGAGAGTTTTGGAGAATCATTTTCAGAAAGCAACTGGACTGAGTCCTGATCTAGAAACATCTTACATTTGCCTGCATGAATTTCAGAATTGCTATAGATCTATGACTCCTTTGTATTTCGTATTTTCTCCCTTTTGAAATTAGAATGTCTATAGTGGCTAGCATCATTGGCTGCTAGGTGCATAGAGACAGACAACTTGTCTCTGTGTTTCACAGCCCTTCAGGCTGAGAGGGACTTTATTCAAGGGGCAGCAGGTAAGGAACTATATGTGAGGATCCTCACCACTTTGAGATGTGATCCAGGTGAGATGATATTAGATGCCCTAACGGGATAGCATGGGGGGGGGGTCTGGGACAGTTGGGAGAGGGCTGGGACAGTCTTTTGCATGTGGGAGGAATTTGTATAATTTGGGGCTAGTGTCCCATATCAGTCTTTTCCAGATTACCCCCACCTGTGGTCTCCACTCTCTAGAAGATGTGTCATGAGTAGCCATGAGGAGGGCCCACAGGGTGAGTGGCAGCCTCAATTGATGACTCAACTGCAGTCTCATGAGAGATGCTGAACCAGAAGTACTCAGCTAAACTGGTCCCAGATTCCTGAGTCTAAAACACTCCATAAAATAATATTTTTGTCTGCTCAATTTTTTTGAGTTACTTGTTAACACATCAATAAATAAGTGATGCACCAAACTTCCTCAACCAGCACTACCAGAATGGTCTATAAAGAAAACTATATGACGTTTGCCCACATACTGCTTTCTATGGTGCTGTTCTTTGAATATATATTCAAAACGGACTTATGACTCAACCACGCAAATTCTCATTCCATCTGAACATATAAATGCCTCCTGAGCCAAAGTCTAGCTTTCCACAATTTGGTGGTGTGAGTCTTTGGGCAGGATGTGGTCATAACAGAAGTCTTTGTGGTATTGCAATCTATGTGCCAAAGACTCTTGTACTTTATTTTGCCTTTGGGGAAACTGGTGACTGGCCAGGGTCAAGGGATGACATCTGAACTAGCTGTTGCCAGGCAACCCAGAGTGTGGCATTTGTCCTTTATTTTCTTATATTTTTGTCTATGACCTCTCAATTGCCAGGCTAAGCTCAGTCAGAAACCTGCATAGGTATGTGTCTGTCTTTCCTGACATCTAACAATGTGGGTTTCATGTAAGGTGACCCATTTAAGGTAGCCCCTGTTTTTTTATTTATTTATTTTTTGCGGTACCAGGGATTGAACGCAGGGGCGCTCTACCTCCGCGCTACACCCCCGGCCCTATTTTTTATACTTTATTTTGAAACCGGGTCTCATGAAGTTGCAGAGGGCCTCACTAAGGAGAAAGAGAGAGAGAGAGAGAGAGAGAGAGAGAGAGAGAGAGAAACAGGGAGAGAGAGAGCGAGAGAGCTGAGGCTGGCTGCGAACCCGGATCCTCCGGTCTCCGCCTCCCAAAGTACTGGCATTACAAGCATGCGCCACCACGCCTGGCAGCCCCTGTTGATTAACAGGGTGATTGAGATGGGGTTTCCTGGAAACGGACCTTTGGCTCCTAATCAGTACATAGTTGCATTGTGACTTGGTAAATAGCAAGCTTTCCTTTTTAATTTTCTCTCTCTCTTTTATTTTCAAGCACAACACATACTGGGTCATATTTCATGGTTGATAAATAATTCTGATATTTTTATTTATTTATTTATTTATTTATTTATTGTACTGGGGATTGAACCCAGGGGCATTGTACCTCTGAGCTACACCCCAGCCCTATTTTTTTTTTTTTTTTTTTTTTTTGCGGTACGTACCGGGGATTGAACGCAGGGGCGTTCTACCTCCGCGCTACGCCCCCGGCCCTATTTTTTATGCTTTATTTTGAAACCGGGTCTCACGAAGTTGCAGAGGGCCTCACTAAGGGGAGAGAGAGAGAGAGAGAGAGAGAGAGAGGAAGAGAGAGAGAGA